>PVKZ01002408.1:0-72915 GCA_004027375.1 Macroglossus sobrinus
CTTTCCTTTTCTTTCCTTTTCTTTCTTCTTTCTTTCTTTTCTTCACACTTCCAAGAAAGGTTTCCTCATGTTAAATGCACACAGCAACCTGTCTGCTCTTCTTCTCTCCTTGGTTGTAGTTCTTGCTCAGCCTGCTTGGTGGCTGAGTGCTGAACAGCTCTGATTCCACTTGGCTGCTGATGTCACCTTAGGCTGCCAGGTAGTGATGCTGATCCATCCTATATCTCAAACACAGTCCCTTTTCAGCTGCCATGGGCATAAGAGAGGACTGCCCCGCAGAGTTGCTTGAAAATTCAGTTGCATTTCTTTCAGTTATGTAACTGTGTTTATCTTTCTGGGGCAGAAAGATAGGTGTCTCTTTGAGGCTAAGTTAGGGTGAATTTATGTCTTGAACCACTGCTCCCTTTCCTTTCAAGTAGTTACTGAAGGTGCCCACACTTATGAATCTCAGTATCTCTCTTGCTCTCTCTCTCCTTCACTCCTTGTCTCCACACATGAGCTTTTGGGTTGTTATGTGTATAATCTTGCTTCCATATAGCAGGTGGATAGAACTCCAAATTCAACATGCTAAGGTGAAAGAAACATACTGACCTGAGTTTGGAGGCTGCTCCACCTTTGACTGGTTCTGTGACTTCTGGCAATTTACCTTTAACACTGGAACTCAGTTTCTTCATTTTGTAAAATGAGCATAGTGATAATACTTATCTCATAGGGTTATTTTACAAACTAAATATGTCAAGGACATGTGAAAAAAAGGAAGTGTCTTAACATAAAGAAGGGCCTAATTAAGCTCTCAAATATTACACTTAACATAAGTATCATTATTATTTTTGCTTCCCTGCTACTTCTTCCTTTTTCACCACCATCATCATCATTTCAGATCTAGCTGAGACTTCTATAATACTACATTTTTACCCAGAGTCATTTACTGTATCTTCCCAACACAGAAGTATTACAGTAAACACACTAATTTCTTTGGAGAGAGAAGTTTTTAATTTCCTAAAACACAATTGCTAATTGATCAAGAATTTGAAAACTTAGAACATGACAGAGAAAATATTATTTATTGTAGTTTATAATGCAAATAAATATTGAGAGTTATCAAGTTTCCCTTATACAAATCATACATAGAAGATAGTCTTAAACTTTAGTCATGAAACTCAATGTCTAGAATTAGAAAAAATTATAGAGAAAACATGAAATTGGCTGTATTAAAAAATTCTTATTCTGGAAATGAGCAGAGTGTATAGATATTCATTATTTATTAAATAACTTTTCTGCCTAGCATCTAAGGTCCTCTTAAGTCCAAACTAAAAAATAAAAGAGATGATTCGAGGCATAATACCTCAAATTAAAATACTAGGAATTGTACACGAATTGCCTAGGACATAAAAAATCTCTCTATTTTCCTGAAGAAGATAGATATGATAGGTGGTCATATTGAGAACATTTATAAAACTTTAGACATACTTGGAAGGTGACCTCACTAAGAAATATTGGAAAAAAATGCACTTTACCAAAATGATTTTCTGAGAAAATATAAATCAATAAATTTAAAAGTAGATGTAAATTTGGAAACCAAATTTTCATATCTATCTCTTGAAAGAAAGAACTGAGTGAAAGACATGTTTTTTCCTTGTTATATTTTGATAGTTTAACACAGTCCTGAATTGCCTCTCTAGACTATTGTTTCTTGTGTGTGTGTGTTTGCTTTTTTAAATCATAGTTTTATGCTCTTTTATTGAAAAGTGGTAAGAAATAAGTATTTTTTTAACTTTTCATTTTGAAATGATTTTAAACTTACAGAAAAGTAGCAAAACGGTATAAAGACCTCTGGTATACCCTTCAATCATATTCCAAAATATTGATATTTTAATACTTTTACAATTCTCTCTCTCTTATACACATACACAATATATAGATGTACATGTTACAATATATTTTTCTAAAGCATTTGAGATTAAGTTGCAGACATGATATCCTGTTGCCCTTTAGAACTTCAATGTGTATTTCCTAAAAGTAAGGCCACTCTCCTACATAATTACAAACTTTTAAAATCAGGAAATTAATATTGATAAAATATTACCATCTAATCTACATTTCCATTCAAAACTTTCCAATTGTCCTAATTTCTTTTAAAATCCAAGATCTAGTCCAAGATCACGTGTATTTAACTATCATATTTCTTCAGTCATCTGCAATCTGAAACAATTCATTAGTCTTTTCTTGTCTTTCATGGTTGTGATAGATTTGAAGAGTATAAGCCAGTAATTTTGTAGAATGTCCCACAAATTTGGTTTGTCTGATGTTTTCTTGTGATTTTTGCCTTTTTGGCAGAAGTATCACAGAAATGATGTGTGTTCTCAGTGTGTCATTTCTGGCAGTGCACTGGTGTCCATATGTCTCATTCTTGGTGCTGTTAACTCTTGCCATTTGCTTTAGATGGTGTTTTCTAGGTTTCTCCATTGTAAGTTTACTTAATATTTGTTTTGTACCTATTAATTAATGATTAATTGAGTAATTTATGGAGAAAGTTTTTGACTATGTACATATTCTGTTCTTGAATCAGTTATTTCTATTATGGTAAGCAAATGTGGTTTTGTAAATTCTATTATTCCTTTTACATGTATGGTGTTCTACTGTAAAGTAGAGCTTTCCCTTCTCTATGAGAGAAGCTCTATCTATCTATTATCTATCTATCTATCTATCTATCTATCACCATCATCTACTATCTTTCTACCATCTATACCAGTATTAACTCAGATTCCTGTTTGACTCAGTATTTTATAATTTATTATTATTATTATTATTATTATTATTATTATTATTATATATTAATGATCAAATTGTCTCAGGATTTACTATAAAATCCCCCCAGGCTGGTCAAATGTACTTTTGACCTAATTCTTTGGATATATATTTTTTATTTTCTGCCACAAGATATTCCAGGCTTATCTTGTTGTTTCCCTACCCCAGCCCTAGGTTCAGACATTTCCCCAGGACACTTGGTTTCTTGTTCTCTCTCTCTCTTTAATTGAGATATAATCTACGCATAACATATTAGTTTCAAATGTACAGCACAATAACTAAATATTTATATACACTGTAAAATGATCATATCAATAAACCTAGTTAACATCATTACCACATATAGTTACAATTATTTTTCTTGTGAAGAGAGCTTTGGTTTCTTTTAGTAGAAAATAGTACACAGAAATCAAGATCTGACTACTTTGAATGGTTGTTGCTATAAGGGTGTCATTGTATCTAGGCCTTTTGTAGATAGAGCTAAGGAATATATCTACATGTACACATACTCACACATGCACACACATAGCTATATCTCTTTTTTTGTGTGTGTATTTAAAAATCATAACTACACAATGACACTTCCAATTCCAATTCAGTTCTATAAGGTTAATTCCAACATTCCCTTTTCCATGTTTGTAACTCCTGTCTCCAATGCTGAAGAATCTGCTTCCCATTATCCTGTTTATTTATTTACATATTTGTTCAATAGCTCAAATACTTAATATTCTGATTACAGGCTTTTCCCTCATCCCTAGCTCTGCCAACCACTCCCTGCCCCACTGAATGTGTCAACTAACTGCTTAGCTCCAACCAAGGAGAATAAAAGAGAGGTTGGATGTTTTATACTCTTGCATTATTAATTAACATTACCCAGAGAGAGGATGAAGAAAGAGAAAACGGAAATGCTAATAAAAAAATGTTCAAATGTACCAACCAAATATTAAACCCAGTATTTCATCTAATTTTTGTTAAACATATATTTTTTGTTGTAGAGGCTTTGATGCTAGTCTACATTTATATAAATATCTATTAGCAGTGCAAATTGCAACTTAAATACATTTAAATTTATTCTAATAAGTTTATAATACAATTTATCATATATGGTTGACTGATAGACTTAATTAGATCAAGATCTATGATTTCATTGTTGTAAGTGATTATAAAAACTGTACAATGTAGAGCATGCCACTGCTTCCTCAAAATGTGTAAGGACTGTCAAAGGACTGTCTTCTTTCTTCTCTGAAGCAAGGATACTTACATCATAAAGCTGAAACTTGAAACTCTACTCTTGTCTCTCTTTTTTTTTTTTCACTCTCAGAAATGTGTCTTTCTTTCTAAGCATATCATGCACTTAAGAATAGGAGATGTCTCCTTAGGACATCTGGATCCCAAATGTGCTCTGTGAATTAATCTCTCTCTCTCTCTCTTTCTCTCTCTCTCTCTAACTGGAAGTGAGATTGGTGTTACCTGAGGACATTAGAAAATTTAAGAAGACAAAGAATTTTCATATTTTTCCTTTTCCCTTTCTTCATTTTAAAGTGACATTATCAGAGAAATAAATTGAAATATAGAAGTTTTTAGTGAATAAAGGATTAAATCACACACAAGCAAATCCAAAAAGTAAATTTCTGCACTCTTCCCCCTTTCCAAATCATTCATGATGTGCTGAAAATCTTAAGAACATTAAACTGATACCATGACCAAGGGCTTCTAAGTAAATGATCACTCTATGTAAGATTTTATAAAATTCTGTTCACAAAATTTCTATTCATGTGTTCATAGTGCTTAACAACAGAATAATTACACTGAAGTAGTTTCCTCTTACAGTGTTATGTCTTTTTTTTTTTTTTACCTCTTATTAAGAGTCTATTTTAAGGAAGTACAATAATGATTCTACATCCTCATACTCATTGAATATTATTTTCTGGGTAAATTTGTTCAAATAAATTGAGTCTTCAGACCAGGAATGACAATTATTATGAGTTTGTTATTCTAATGTTTGACTTTTCATATTTCTTTTTTTTCCCTAAAATTCTGAGAGCCTATTGGTTCTCTGAATTGGAAAATCTAGCTCTAAAGAATATATCAGTGTACTCATCGAAATTAGTTTAAATAATTATAAACTTAATGGTTTGGTCATTTCCTATTATAATCTCTGCAAACCATTATTTCATTTCATTATTCATGTACATAGGAGAATGTATATTGTAGAACTTTGCTAGTAGAGAATCTTTCTAGAATAGATTAATTAGTATCCAAAAAGGATTTAGAGATCTTTAAACAAAGAAGGCTTCAAATTACAGATTGATTACTTGATAGCATATACTTGAAAAGGTCAGTCTAGAAATATTCCATTAGTCAAGAAACTAGAGGTACTTTTAGAGATCAATGGAAAGGGATTAAATAGGAATATTGTCAATAACTTTTAAAGAGATCATATTTTATTTTGCTTTTTTATCTACAATATTAATCTATTATATAAGTATAGATCTTTATGTATAAAGTACTTTTCATATACATTACCTCATATAAATCTGCATAGGCATATTTATAACAGGACAAGTCAGAACCTTACAAAAGGTTAAATTCAAACAGAAAGATTCTTGGAATAATATGATAATTTCTGCTTGCAAATGTGGCCCAAATATAAATGTTTTAGGGTACAACACATTAAACAAGACTATAAGAATAGCCCCCCAAATCTGCAAATTTAATATATTCTGCTATTTTCTTTTCTTTTCTTTTTTTTTTTTTGATGTGTGCTTACTTTTGTTGTTGACTTCTTGTCTAGGGTCAGATACAATGTAAAGTATATATGACCTTTACAAAGAGAAATAGATGATTTTTCTTTGGAATGATAGAAGATCGAAGTTAGTTTTGTTTGTTTGTTCTTTTAATGAATGTTGAAGAAACATCTTCCATAACTAATCTCTTATGGTTGCCATTTTAATTACTTTTAGTTTTGCCAATGAAAGTGAAAGTCAGACTAAAATATGATGGAGATACTGTGCCTTGGTGCCCAGGAAGCAGGTAGATGTGTAGAGTGATTTAATATTTTATGGAGTCAGGTTTGATTATCTTGGACAGTGGCTGAACAGTCCTGGTCCTGAGTAATTGCGTGGAAGAGACCTGTAGGCAACATTTAGGAAAAGATTCTAGAGGTTTAAATTCAGAAGTTGGTTCTATTTTTATTTCACTTAAGGATACCTGGTTTCCTATCCCTTGTGCTATAAACAAGAGGCTGCAAGTTTTCCCAATTTTAAAATAGAAAATGCCCAGGCTGGTTTATGAGGCACCAAATAATTGGATGAGAACTTTCCTCAACTTGGAGCCCTGCTCATGTTTTCTCAAAGTTTTGCCCATAACTTGCTAAACATCATGCTTTTAAGAACATTGGAGATGTTAGACTGAATTCTTCAGTTTCCAGGCAGATGTTGTCATTTTGTGTCAAAGTTGGAGGGTTAGCTAGGATCGTTTTATATACATATGCATATATTATATATATAATAATACATATTAAATATAATATAATATAATATAATATAATATAATATAATATAATATAATATAATATAATATAATATAATATAATATATTATATATTATATAAATATACACACATACACATACACATGAATATACATATATATATATACATATACAAATATATATAATTTTGGGTATATTCATCTATTGATCATATTCTGTTACAGATGTTAATTCTACCAGCTAAACCAGCAGTTCCCAAACACTTTGGTCTTAGGACCTCTTTATGCTCCTAAAAATGTTGAGAACTTAAAAGAGCTCTTATTTATTTTGGTTTTATCAATTGATATTTACTATATTAGAAATTAAAACTGGCAAATTTTAAAGTACTTATTAAATTATTATAAAACAGCAATATTAAACTAATTGAATGTTAACATAATTAACATATTTTTATCAACATATCTATATTGTCTAGAACAAAAATATTTAGTGAGAACAGTAGCATTGTTAAACATTTTTTGCAAACTTCTTTATATCTGATTTAATAAGACAGTTTTTCTTCATTCAATCTATTGTGATATCACATGTCATGTAGCTTCTAAAAATTGCCATCATTCTCTTATGAAATAGTGAGAGCAAAAGAGGCAAGGTAATCTTAGTCTTACGATCTCAGTATTATAGTTTTGCCATCCTGGCTCCTCTGGAATAGTTTCAGGACCCCTATTAGTTCCTAGATAGCACTTTGAGAACTGCTGAGATATACAGACTGAATAAAATTTTAATTGGGTTAGTTACCCTAGTTCAGTCATATTCCTTTATATGAAGGCTAGAAAGGTATATAAACACTAAGACTCCACTGCAGTTCTGTATTAAGGAGTTTGGACTTTATTCTAAAGGCAGACCATTACACGGATTCATCATACGCATATACAAGAGAAATTTGTGGGCTCACAAACATGTTCAAAGAGTACAGAGCCAATGCCTTCATTCAACCTCCTGCTATGCAATCCCACATATACCAAGGAGAATTCATAAGACTCGTTAGCTATATTTACTCATGGATATCTAAACCTTACATATTATTTTATAACAGACACTAAATACCAATCTTCCAATTGAAAGAAGTTGTTCTGCTTACCAAAAATTCTGTAGGAGGTTACTAGATGCTACTAATTCAAAAGTTGGAACTGATTATTTTGTCAATATATATTTCTTATTAACAGAGAGGCAAAGATTCCAAACAAAATTATTGCAAATTAAATCCAGAAACATATGAAAAGGATAATAAGCAGCAATTTAGAGTTTACCAGCAATAAAATTGGTTTAACATTTGAAAAATGAGTCAGGTTTATTAATGACATTTGAACAATTCAATATTTATTCATAATAATAACTCTAAATGAGAAATAAAAAAGAACTTTTTCAATCTCATCATGGGTATCTTAAAATATATACAAAAAGTCAACTTGAGGTTGAAATATTGAAAGTTTTAACCATGAGTTTGGGAAAGAATAAAGATGTCAGTTATCATTCCTTCTATTCACCATGAACCTAGTCTTCAAGAAAAATAGAAGAATTTCAAAGAGAGGGAAGAAACCATTTATTTGCATATGGTGTGATTATGTACATAGAAAATCTAAAAACAAGGATGATAGGAAATCATTATATACCTATATATTTACAATAAATTATTAGATATTAAAATTCAAAAATGATACATGTACAATAGTATGAAAAACTAAATATCTAGAGATAGATTTTACAAAAAGTGTACAAAATTTCTGTACAGATAACTAAAAAATATAACTGAGCTGAAGTTAAAGTACCTAAATAAATGAAGGGGCATATCATTTTTGAGGATTAGAAGACTCATTACTGTGAATGTGAATGTAAAATGTGAATTTTTTCTAAACTCATCTGAGATTCAACAAAATTTCATATTTTTATTTTTGGTAGAAAGTGACAACGCTATTCTAAAATTTATTTGGGAGTGCAAATAGTCAAAATTAGCAAAGATAATCTTGAGGAAGAGGTAGAAAGAATTCTTAGATACGCATTTATTAAGACTACATTAATTAAAATAGTATTGATGCAAAGATAGACAAATAGATCAATGGAAAGAACAGAGTCCAGAAACAAATTTACATAAATAGAGATTTACTACAAATGTGTCATTTCAATGCAATATAAAACAAAGTTCTTGTCAAAAAAGTGTTAATTTGATTATCCTACTTAAAGAAAAAAAAAAAATCTTAACTCCTAACTCATACCATACACAAAAATCAATTCCAAGCATCATAGAACAAAATGGAAAAGTTTAAACTTCTTAGAAGACAGAGAAGTATTTTTTATTTGTTTGTTTGTTTTTTACCTTTCTTAAATAGAATGCAAAGAACCTCAGCCATAAAAGGTAAGCCTGGAACTGGACTTCATTAAAATTCAGAACCTACTTTATCAGATGGCATTCAGATAGTGAAAAGACTAGTATGAAAGTGAAAGAGAATATTTGCTGTATATGTATCTCTAATAAAAAAAAAAGTCTTATTGTATATATAACTTCTGAATATCAATAAGAAAAAAGTAGATAACAATATAAATAATTTAAACAAGAATGTTATGTAAAAGAATATTTAAATAATCAATATACATATGAAAATATGTTCAACACCATTAGGTATTCGAGAAATGCAAATGGAGCCACACTGAGATACCATTACATAATCATAGAATGATTAAAATAAACCAAAACCAAAAAAACTCCTCTAGACAATATCAAGTGTTTGAGGGGTATAGAGTTATTAGAACTCTCATGCACTTGGGGAAACTGGCAATACCATCTAAAATTAAAAATCTGTTTACCCTCTAACCCAATAACTTTTTTCCTAGATACATACCCAACAGAAATATTACACATGTGCACCAAAACGTGTACAGAGATGTTCAATAGAGCTCCAGATTGGAAAAATTCTGAATCTCCATTAAATGAATGGAAAAATAAACTATGATACACTATTACAGTGGAAATCTGTATAGCAATGAGAATAAATAAATGACAGCTCTCTGCAACAACATGGATGAATCATACAGATAAAAGATTGAGTGAAAGAAGACACACACACAAATGAGTCAACAGTATATAGCACATTTATAAAAAGTAATAAATCGACATATTGATCTTTGGTAATAGATTCTAAAGGCCCTTGCTGTGGAGTGGAAATGGGATCAGTAATGTCTAGAAGTGGATATTGAGAAAAGCTAGTGGTTTGCTGGCAATAATCTATATCTGGGTTGTGTGGTGGTTGTTTCCTTTGTAAAGTTCATTAAAATATATATTTAAGATTTGTACACTTTATGGTATGTATATATGCTATACTGCAATAAAAGAGTAAAATGAAACAAACCAAATCTATTGTTTTCTAACTAGAAAGTAGGCATATATTTAGAACTCTCTCCTATACTAATGATTTTCCATATTACCCTTTGTCTCAGAAACATTTTTTATTAAATATGTATACTTAATTTACTCATGAGAGGGCAGCTGGTGCAGAAAAGAGCATCAGAATGCCAGGCTCTGTCAAAGGCTGGTAGCAAATCATGAGATACTTGGCTCAGTGTGAATGGTGTTTGTCAGTTTTTGACTCTCTTGAGTATCTAATTCTGCTGTTGCTTTGCTTTCAACTGAAAACCTTTGACTCAGAATAGCTAATAATAAGTGTATCTGTAAACATGCCAGAGGTGGGGCAACAGTGCAAGTAAGACTATCAAGCAGTTTTTTTAAATGCGAAGTTGACAATGGCTTGAGGTGCCTTCAAGGGAGGGACAAGCTTGCAGATGGGGAAACAGAGGGTAAAGATCAGCCTGCACCCAGGATGGGCGGAAGCCTTCACAGATAAACATCCCTGCAGACAGGGAGACAGGCTAAGGTGGTAGGTGAGTAAGTACCCAGAGGAAACAATGCTCAAAGGCATGTGATGATTCCACGGAAGCTGAATAAATGGATAACCCATTCATTCATTCAACAAATATTTATTGAGTGTCTGCTCTAGCACAAGGGCTATTTCAGGCACTGTTAATGATTGAACAAATGCTGAGTAGGGACCACATCCGCCCAGGGGCTATGCCATAATGACACAGAGTACTGATTCACTTAGCATTCCCATTTCCAGGAATGCATTTCCTGTGCTAATGAGAGTTTATTTACTTTAAACATCATAGTCTTTATTTGTAAATATTATCTATTGCTGACGTGTACAGAAGACATGGTAAGATAATAAAAGAGTATTGATTGATTCATCCACATTCTTATCTGATCCTTCTATAGGCTACATTACACATTTGTAAGAAATTTGGCAATAAATAGTGTCCTTCAGTTATAGTAAAAGGCACCAGCTTATGCATTACCTGTACCAATGATAATTGAATACAGGATTTCCCTATATAGCACAGTGTGAATCATTCAACTATTCTGTGTTAAATGGCCTTTTTGGGAATCTGTATATCTGGGGATTTTTATTTTCAGTGGTAGACTTAATTTGTATTTGTCCTAAAATTTTAAGTGTCATTCTGACATGCTGCCATTAGCAAAATATGTATTCTTATGTATAGAAAGTTTAATTTAGAGTAAAAGAATGACTTTTAAACATATGCATGTACATACTCATCATATTTAATTGTTACTACATAAGCATATTGCAGCAACTCTGTATATACTGCATATTCTAAAATATTTTCATCATTTTTAAGGAGCCAGAGATTTTAGAAGTAAAACATAGGCTATGGTTGGGTTTGTTTTTTCATAACAGTATAAAATGTGTATGCAAGAGATGTGTAGAAGCAATTCTCAACTGAAAGAATTAGAAACTAGCAGGGTAAAGTGGTAACCACAGACTTGCCTTGCGGTTACCTTTAGCTGCATGGGGAACTGTGCTCAGTTGCTCATTAGCTGTATGGTATTGACCAACATACCAACCTTGCTCAATTAGCAATAGTATTATAATAGTATTCACCTCATAGGGTTATTGTGAAATTTAAATGAGATAAAGTATACAAAATTCCTGTATCATAATATGCATTTCAAAAGGACTATTAATTTTTAGGAGAAACTTCTATGCCAACCAAATTTATTTTAATACTGTCTCCTGAGTTTAAGTATCTCTCCTTATTTAAGGTCCAATTATATGAAATACTTCTAAAACACTGTAGGACATTTCACATTTTCTCCAGAGGATAGAAGTTTTTGCTATTACATCACCACTCTTAGTCTGTATCATGTTGGTTATCATCTCTGTGAGGTTTAAATAAAAAGAAAAGATATTTGTGTCATGGTGTAATTTATTTAATTGCCAAGTACATTGATAAAAATAGATTGAAGGAGGTAAAGGCATTGTAAACTACAGTTAATCAAAATATACATTCCACTGATGCCTTTGGTAGTTGAGCCTGTAATTTCTTAAAAGTCAAGTCTATATATTTTTAAAATTTTAACAACTTATTTCTGATTCAAGGTTTATAGCTGAGCATATATGTAAAATTTAATCAGATAGTTTTTTTTCCCCCTAGGGCTGAATTGCGCAGATCCAATACCCCATTCCATTCAATGCTTTTCACCCATTTGTATGTATCATCTGAATTGTTGTACCTAAGATGAATATTTGGATCCTAAATGAAGGGAAGAGTAGAAGTCTATTTTTATAATGAATTCTCCTAAATTTATGTAAATACTTTTATCTATATACTTTCCATTCAAGCTTTTCAATCTAATTCCTCTCTTTTCCTGCTGTAAGAATTCAAACAAACTTTCTCTTCCAAATGGATTGTTTTAGAGTTCTTTAGTCATTGATTGAATTCTGGAAACATTACAGAATCTCTCAACCAAAAAATAAAAGAAAAGGTCAGGAAGGCTGGTAATTCCATAACTTACTTCTGGCTTCTTTGAGAGTATCTCTAAGTATCTCTAAGCCAACAAAGGTCACTAGAAACTTAGTTCATGCTGCTATAATAAAAATATCATAGACCAGGTGGCTTAAAAGGCAAATATTTATTTCCCAGCCTGAAGGCTGGGAAGACTAAGATCAAGGTGAGGCAGATCTGATGTCTGGTGAGAACCACCTCCTGGCTTATAGACAATGCCTTCTTGCTGTGTCCTCACACAGGAAAGGAAGAGGAAGGAGAGAGGAGGAAGATAGGGCAAGAAAGGGGCAGAGTGTTTTCTTATAAGGACAGTAATGTCAGCATGAGATCTACCCTTATGACCTAATTATCTCCCCAAGGCCCCATCTTTGAACACATAGAGTTGGGGACTTAAGCTTTAACATATGAATTTGAGTGGACAAGAGCATACACTCCATACCAGGAGCTCATGCTTTCCTCAAGTCTTTACTTCCCCCTGTAAAAAATAACAGAGATTTTAAGCCACCCACTGTTAATACCACCCACAGCATGATGAAATGATAATAAAATTATTAGCAATATCTGCTTGCTCTCTGCTGTTCAGCTTGTTAGCAAGTGGGGAAACAGGAGGCACAGAGAAGGAAATTACTTTTGAAATAAAACTAACTCTTATCTAACCAAGGTTTGTCAAATTTGGTATATTTTTTCTCTTGCTTTTACTCGCCCAGAGTTTTCTTTGAGGTCTGAAAGTTAGCATTTTAAATGCAATTTGAGTGACATAAAGTCAACCTTGGGATCCAGAGTAGCTTTGATGTTTGTCAGGAGAACGCTGACATGCTGGAGTTGCCACAGAACTTGAACTACTCCAACTTCGCAAAGACTCGGAGAGAAATTAAACATAAAAAGAAATACTTTTGATAAAACAAAAAGAATTAGTATCTTTCTTAAAGCCTAATCTGAAAGATTTTTCTACCTTTTTTCTGTACAAAATACATAGGCACTAAATTCAGTTCTTATTTCAACAGAACATTTATATGTAGAGGGGGTGAAGTTGACTTCAATATCTTATTGAACAATGTGACAAGAATTTTTAAATGTACAAACTAACCATGAGATGACCTTTCAAAACTGAAATGCATAGGTGTGGATGACATTTTCCCATTCAGTTACTTATTTTGAAATCTAAATTAAAGCACACACAGCACCAAATTAAATAACTCCTCCCGAGAGTGAATATCCCAATCATTTCTAACTAAGCAATTTAAACATCCAGTAATCAACAAACATTAACATGTAAATACTTTGTTTTAATAAGCCATCAACATTAATAAGCCCATGGTTGAAATTATTCCTGCTGAAATTATTCATCTGCAACCTGAAATATCAAATAAGGCTGGAGAGAAGTAAAACTGTTAAATTTGATTCTGAAAACATTCATGTGAGTTTGCATAAATCCTCTTTATTTTCTAGTGGATTTTTTAAAAGACTTTTTTCCCTCCCCCTGCTAGGAGACTTATAAAACTGAAATGTCAAGTGAGGGTTGCTTTATATCATGTTCTGTCAATCAAAGGAAGGGAGGCTTTATGCATCTGTTGCTAGTATATTGGCACTTTTTGAAGAGTGTTTCGGTGGGAGCGAGAATAAATAAAGATCCTTCAGGCACTTTCTCATTTATGGATGAGGAATCAAAGCAGTCTGAAACTTCATTTTCAGCCTGATACCCTGAAGATTGTTGGCTGATAATTCTGGATGGAACAGCTTATCTTGGAGGATTAGGGAGAACATGGCCTTCCTATTACTTCTGGCTTCAGCCTATTCAGCTGGGTAGACTTTGTCATACAGTATCTGGGCCTTTACATATGTCACTAATCTTATCTATATCTTTTCAGCTCCTTCTATTGGAGCTGTGGTTTCCCAAGCCTAAACCTCCCATTTCTACATTACACCATCTGTGTATGTCATTAGCCTTCACTAACAGCCTTTCTACACCATGTCATTCAGTAATGGCAAATTTTGCAGACGTGCTGCTTTCACGAGCAGGTTGGGGTAGGATTTTATCCCAAATCTTGAGAC
Source organism: Macroglossus sobrinus (assembly GCA_004027375.1). Lineage (NCBI taxonomy): Eukaryota > Metazoa > Chordata > Mammalia > Chiroptera > Pteropodidae > Macroglossus > Macroglossus sobrinus. The sequence goes on from PVKZ01002408.1 coordinate 14,263, forward strand.
TCTCACATCAGTTATATTAAAAAGCTCCCGTTAGTCCCCAAACAAACTTATTTTTCCCTTTACCAAATCAGCTTAGCAAAATGAAATAATCTCTACAATACATTATCTCTTCAACCATTAAAGATAACGATGTCTCCCTTGGGCGCCGGTGTGTCTGCCAGGCTGTCACTTCTTTCCCACAGGTATGAGACAGTTGTTCACCCATGGAACAAATATTGAATTCTTAGTGTGTACAAGACAACAAGAGGTCACAGACACGATTTCAAAATTGACTCTGTCTTCAATACATCTACGTTTTGGTGGGGAAAATGTGAACTCACACAAATAAATATGATGCAAGAAAAGAATTGTGTAGACCCAAGAAAGATGCTAAAGTGCCTGAATACTTCATAAGGAGCAGATAAGAGAGAAGAAGAACCTAAGAAGGCCGAGTAAAGGAGGTGGCATGTAAAAACAAAGGTGTACAATTGGGTTTGGGTATTCTTCCAATGTCTGTTTCCCAGTAACTTTCAGAATGAGGAATGTAAATTAAAAGTGGCAACAGTGTTAGTGACTGAGGCTGGAAGGGATCTATCTGTATCAAAGACTGCTCCTTGATCCCCAGATATCCATTCTCCACTTTGGTTTCAAATTAACCTTGCATTTAAATGAGCACCCTTTCACCCGAATATAGACACTTGTCAGTTTCCCTTGCAGCTCTATGTAGTCATATGCCTGAGTTCTCACATTAATGAGATGCAAGTGGAAGAAATTGTCTTTAAAAGCAGAGGATGAACCCTTTTTCTCTTGTGTCCTTCTGGTTCTTGAAATATGGGTATCAGGGCTAGATCTCCAGGAGCCATCAGAAACAGGAGAAGTTGGAAGAAGCGTGGGTCTCTGACAATGGAGATTACACATCAGCCCTGTTCTGCTGATCTGTAGTCTGTTTTTACCCCAGAGAGAAATAAACTTCTGTCTCATTTTAGTTTTAGTTTAGTTTAGCTTTGTTTTGACCTACCTTACCACTATAGTCTATACCCAGTGCTAAAATTCTGGTCTTATGTGCACCTATCATGTAATAGTGCCTGATAATGTATCTAGTTTCCAAGCATTAAAATGACATGACTCATCGGCCACAAAATGTTTATTGAGTACCTATAAAGTTCAGGGCACCTTTTTAAGTAAAAACAACAAAAATGATAGGAACTAATCCTGGTTTCATGAAACTTAGATACTACTTGGGGGTTTAAGACATGTTTGCTAAAATATAATTACTCAAATACAGTTATTAAACACAAGTATCAAAGGAGAAATACAATCCATAACATCATAGGAGTTGAGAGAAGACAGCAAACACAAAGCTGGGGGAGATAAGGCTATCACACATAATATAGCATAGCCAGTTAAAATTTAATTTCAGATTTAAAAGTGAATAATTTTTAGTATAGATATATTCCAAATATTACATGGGACACTCTTTTATTAAGAAATATTGTTTATTTGAAATTCAAATCCCTAATTTAAACTAAAATACTGAATTTCAATTATCCAAGATATTGCATGAGATGATATACTAAAAATTCTTATTTTTTCTGAAATTCAAATTTAACCAGGCATCTTGTACTTTTATTTACTACCAGCTTCTGTGATGTCTTCACAGAAGAGTGGGAACTAAGCTTAAAGATGAGGGGAATCAATGGCGAGGCAGGGATGAGGCCATGCTTTTGGAAGCATGGTGTACTTTTGTGGCTCAGAGCCCAAGCCATCAGAAAAACAATCCCATTTTATTTCAGTGTCAATTTTACTCAAAGAAAAAAATTAAAATAGTATTACTTCCAACGTTAAGTAGAATGCACAATTTACATAAATTTTTATATAAAGCAGAGCTTCTCAACCTCAGCACTATTGACATTTTTGACTAGATAATTCTTTTCAGAGGGGAACTATTTTGACACTGTAGGCTATTTAGAAGTATTCTGGCCTCTACCTATCAGATGCATGCTTTTTCCAGTTGTGACAACAAAACTGTTTCCAAATACTGCCAAATGTCCCCTAGGAGTGTGTGTGTAGCCAGGACAAAGTCACACTTGATTGAAAACCACTGATATAAAGCATTACGCTTCCAAAACATGTTGTGGTTGTGATGGATCATTTGGGGCATTGTCCCTAGAGTGCTCATCATATGCATTTATTCTCCTCATCATCAAGCTTCTTCTGTGGACAATTTTAAGAAGCACCCAAAAAAGGCATTTCTGAAGGGAAGAGAGATAAGAACCTAAATGCCAATTTAAGCCAGGATGTTACTTTGTTTCTAATTTATTAGTTTTTTCCCTCTAATTTTCCAGATTGTAAAATCCTTGAGGCAAGAACAATTCATTTCCCAAAGCACCTAATACCTAGCACATGACAGATATTCCATTGATGTGAACTGAATTGCAGAATAAAAGTTTTTAGCTTCTGTTTTGCAAATCCCAAGGATCAATGAATGAGAAAGGAAGGGGAGAAAAGCCTTTAAAATGACCTTGGGTAAATGGCTAGATGAAGGCAACACTGTCAATATTAGCAATACATAGGATTACTTTCGGCAATAGGACTTTAACACCTACTTTGCAGATAGATTCCCCAGACACTTTAACACTTGTTTAGAGTCACTGACATAGTCTGCATTGTCTGCACTTCTTATTTCCAGAAAGAAATTTCTAGCTTCCCTTCACCTAGTCAGGAGTAATATTCCCTCTAAGTGTTGTGCCACTGTGGTTGCATCAGCCTTCAATTACCAGTGACGAAGACCTCTCTTTGTAATCTTCTGCCCACTCTGCTCTCCTGGGCAACTCACACACCTAAAAGGAAAATAAGCCTAGGACAGTACAGCATGCTGATAAGAAAACAACCAAGCTTTGAACTCCAGGGCTAAACAACCAATTCCTCCATGGTAACAGGAGAATCCAAGAGAAGGATGATGTTTATAACAAGAGTGATGATCCAAGTGGTAGCAACTTGAATGGTGAAGAAAGAGAAGACTGTGTGTGTGTGTGTGTGTGTGTGTGTGTGTGTGTGTGTGTGTGTGTGTGTGTGTTTAGGACTGTGTTCACACAAATTGTGAGACTGATACACTCACTAGATATTTTTTTTCCTTAGTACTAGTTTATTTAAGAGCTGTTCCCATAAAGATCATGGGCACAGAAAATGGATTTTGCAGACATGAGGTATGCCTCTTGCGCAAATGGTTCTCTCATTCTTTCCTCTTTTCTGCTTCTAACTCAAGTCCATGTCCATGCTTGCTTTCAGCCCATTCTTTTGCCATCTTCTCTCTTTCTTACTGCACACTGAAGGGATGTTACTACTGGTCCGAGCCACTGCAGTGTCATGTCCTTAGTTCTTGCTGCCTTAAGTTCTTTAGCGGCTGTGACACTGAGAGCAGATCCTCCTTAAGGTCCTCCACTGAGATGAGTGAAGACAGATATCAGGCTGTTTTTATGTCCCAGGCCCAGAGTAGACACTGCTCACAACTTTTCTAAACACAGGTCTTCTCCCAACTAATCTCATCCAGTTGGAATTGTCACCCCAGATCAAACTCCTATGTCATCCCTGTCTGAGGTAATAGGAAGGGGGAAAGACGTCACCAAGAATGTGAGGGATGGGTAGAACAAGGGGCCTTAGCCCTGAGGCTAAGAGTGAGAAGCACATAGAAAATTCCAACTGTAAAGAAAGCAGATCTCAGGAATTTGTTTGCAAATGAGCATGCATGACTCTTGGTACAAATTGTGTTGTACGAGTACAAGTGTCTTTATGTGTGATGGGGATAAAACTATACAAAATATTAGCAAAGGTAATAGACATTGACATGGTTATAGATAATTGTAAACTAATAAAGAAAAGACAAATTGTGCAAACTTGGCTTTGCTACATAAGATTAATAATAATTAGAGCTATGTATATAAATTGCTTACTGTCTTTGTCTTTTTATTGTGTAGCATGTGTAGCATCATTTATTATTAATGATGTAATAGATTAACTTTGTTGTCTGTTTTATTTGATGACAATATTGAACTCACATGACAATGATTTTAAAAACTAGAAACAGTAAGCATTTATCATTCTCTTTATTTTGCTAGAGACAAAGCTTTGCTTACCTAACTCACTGGGCTGTTGCCATCTGCTCAGAGAACATACCACCAACCTACAAATTAGAAGAGACTATGACATGTTATAATACATCTCTCATAAAACAAGGGAACAGAAGATGAAAAACCCAATTTTCTGCAATTAGAATCTAGCGTCCAATTGTTACTGGTGAAGTACCCATACTATGAGTCTGTTTTCTCATTTTCACTGAAATTTCTTTTAAATTTATTCAGATTTTCCTTGCCTCTTTCTCAGTGGGACATTGATAACATTTTTTTTGTGTGTGTGTGGGGGTGTGTGGCTATCTCACTGCAATGCAGAAAGACTGCATCTAGTTTTTATCTATCAGCTGTGGATTAAAACAAAAAACAAAAAACAAAAAACACTGTTTAACCATTATGGGGCTGGTACAAGTTTCCAGAACTGGAAAGAAAGAAGGCTAGAAGTTAGAATCCAGTTGATAGTCTCAGATAATGTACAAATTCACAGCTGGCTCTGAGAAACAGCATTAGGAAGATAAATGTCTGTTCAAAGATGAATAGAAAAATATCTCAGAATTTCCATTTCTTAGACAGGAACTAATAAAGCAGTTAGGAAGCTACTTGCTTGCCTGGAAAAATAGCATCTTAAGAAAAAAAGGAAGAGAGGGACGAGAATATAGTATTCTCTTTCAACCAAAGTATACATGCCTTATATTAATCAATCGATGGTCCTTGGTGGGTTTCAAAATGATGTGCATGCAAGACCCTCCAAGGCTTCCAATATTCATTCATATGTGGTATTCTAGCTAAAAATGCAGCAAAATAAGAGAGCTAACTCTTTCTTTGAATTCCTTGGCACTGAAACGTTTTTTTTCTTGCCCCAACTAACTCTTTGTCAGCCACTGGCTCTCTCTTAACTCCCACAGCATATTTTGAAATTGCATATTTCAATCACCTATATGTGCTAACCAAAGCTGAGTAATGAATGTCTGGAAGGTTTGCACAAGGTTATTAAAAGTTTCTTAATCTGCCACCAACTTCTCTTTTAATATTGTTTGTAGATTTCCTAAAGCACAGAAATAAATTCCCTTGACCCTTTTACTCATTAACTTGGAGAGTATGGCAGAAAATCAAAGGTACAAGGCTGTTAGGGTATTTGGTCCCTTTTAATAACCTCATGATTGTAGCATTGAAAAGATAAGGCTATCATGGCTGTTGATCAAAAAGACAAGAAAAGGCAACTACAGCAACACATACATCATTATGCGAATAGTGGTTTTAAAACCGCAGCTTCTCAATTCATTTTTCTAATAGCATCTTTTAATTAGGGTGCATTTTAATTTAAAAAATAAGATAGAGAAAACGGCAGCCTTAGAATGTCTTTATATTAGTGAGTTTAATTTGACAATCTAAGAGTGGGAAGACAAAGGATGGATTCATCTTAGAGTGGTGTGTGTATAGCAAGCACAAACTTTTTATTAAAACTGTTTATATTTTATGAAGAAAATAGGAAGAAATGAATTTAAGGCAAAAGAATAGAGTTTATTTCTAAATTCCACCACTCATAAGCTGCGAGTACTCAGGTCGTTTAATTTCTTTGAGATCTGATTTTCTCATTTGTAAATTGAAAAGAACAACATCCAAAATGAAAATAGTATCCATTTTTCCTTGAAAGATACCTATTACCATGTACTTTAAAAAATTCAATTCTTTCAATAAGACTTTGAGCTACTACCCCCATTTTACAGGAGGAAAGCGAAGCTCAGAGAGTTTAGCGATTAAATCAAAGTTTATTTGGCCAGTAAGTGCTGGAGTCAAGACGAAACTCCTGTACCTATAAAACAGGGCTGTGGTGAGGGTCTGGTGATTAAAAAAAAAAAAATTATTTTTCCAAACTGAAATTGCCAGCCTTTCAACCCTTTTTCAGAAGCACCCTCCAGAGGGTTCTGCCTAGAATGTTCAAAAAGAAGGTGGTTCAAAGGTAAGTTCTAAACACATTCATATTTGGGAGAGTGAGAGAAGGGAAGTCTGTGTGTTTTTTTAAATATGTAAGTAATAAAGAATAAATAGAACATGTCCTTTGGTTTGTTTAGTTTTCAAATCATTCCAGTGCAATTTGCAGTAAAAACTGCTTTCATTTTTAAGTGATCAAAGAAGTGCGTGATCCAATCAGGTCAACAACTACAACAAGCCAGAACAATGCAAACATGCCTAAGCTCCCTGTTTACCAAAGATGTCCACAAAAGATAATGATGTGCATGTCCCGGGGTATTTAAAGAAAAATAAATACATACCGAGAAAACCAGTTCGAAGAAGTCTGCGGGGCAGGCGAACATCTGAAATAAGCAATTGTTATTTTCTGCCCTTGTTGTTTTAAATTATTATGTAGAGGAGCAGTTGAAATTTGTTCTTTCTCTTTTTCTTTCTTCCTCTGGAATTTCTCTTCCTTTTCCCCAAAGAGCAGTTTAGTGCCAAGGAACCTAATTTTCTTTGAGTCATAGAGGCCTTTCATGGCTCTCAGAGGAAACTCCTACACATTAACAATAGGCTCTGGCTTTCCACGAGTCCATTTGGGTGTCGGCAGGACCATAGGACTCAGTCAAAAGGTTAAACAGGCCACCAAGAGCTCAGCTCTAAGCATTTTATTTCTTATTCACACCAGATCTATTGGTTGCTGCCCTGAGACAAGGATAATGGCTGCAGTGTGTATGCTTGCCAAGTACAAACAATGCTGCCCTGTGAAGAATAAAAGTAAAAATTAACTTTAGGAGGATTGTATATTTTGGAATTTTTAATCCAACTCTTTCAAACAGTTGCATTTTGGTATTCTCACATGTCCCTTTCAAAAACATTTTAATTCCTAGCCTATAATTGTGGAAGATTTATATCTAGAAAGGCATTAGTGATTGCTTAGAGCCAATGGTTGTAAAAGGCAAGTATAATGCCTAGCACGTAGTAGGCTCTCCATCTGTGGTCACCTTTATCATGATACACTATAACAGCCTCTTCTATTTTCAGTGAAGGAAACTGAGACTGAGAATTAAGCGATTAACCAAAGTTACAGACTGATAATGGCAAGCACCACTGGGATCTATGTCTGTACGCAGGCATCACATCTCCTACTATATTTCTTACTTGTAAATCTTTTATTTTAAAATTGTTCTCTGTAGATGTCATAAAGGAATCAATTTATGAATGAATTTCCAGGGAAAAGTGAGTAAGGGGGCCTATCACTGATTCCCATCCTTGATCACTATGAAACCTTGTTAAGGGTACCCAGCAGAGAGTACTCTCAAGAAGGAAGAAGAAATAATGCTGTGGGCCACAGAGTATGGAGTCTGATCTGATTTTCAGTACTGCCACTTGCTGCTAGCTTTGTAACCTCTGGCGAGATGTCGAATCTCTTTCTGTCTCTGATTCCTCTTCTGTAAAGTAGGGAAAAAAAGACAACATTACAGGGTTGGTGAGAGTATTAAATGAGATAATACAGTGAATGCTTAACATAATATGTGAAAAACAGTAAAATACTAAGCAGTGGTATTAATATTAAAGTGCTATTAATGTCAGTTTTGTTGTTATTTTACTCATTATCATAGAACAGCATTTGGTTAAGGTGGATTTTTCCCAGAGCTTGGCTGGGTAAGTGCCAAGGTCACTTCTTTATAAGCTGTTTCATCTATAGCCTGGTTCATGGCATCAATTTACCCATGGCTGTTATACTGTCCAGTGATCAGTAGAAAATATTTTCAAATGTGACAAAACCAATTGAACAAATAAAATCAAGAAAGGAATCAAGAGTATATAATTTGGGAAAATGATGAGTAGTTAGTAAGTATCCAGAAGTAGGAGAAATTATTTTATTTAGGGATAGATTGAGATGGTGAGTCCGAAATTGATGTCTCTATTACTTGAGATTCTTTGTATTGTAAAAAATTTTGTTTTTCTTAAATGGGATGTGGTGGAATTTATTGGGTCATATATCTGAGGAATCTAAGATTTAGGCATAACTAGATCTCAGTGATCAAATGATACCATTAGGTCCTAGATTCTTTCTTTCCATCTCTCAGTTCATTTCATTCTGTATGTTGGTTTCTATTTCAGACATCCTGCTTATGGCAGCTCAGGCTAACATACTTATAGCCCCAAGTCCAGCAGAAATAGAGAGCCTCTCTTCTCTTTGATCCAGTAAAACTGTGGCATTGGTTTTTCTCTGACTGGGTATGTGCCCATTGCTAATCCATTTACTGGAAAAGTGAGGCTGTCATGGGCCAGGTTTGTGTTTTATGCCTATCCCAGGAAACAGGTACAAAGAATGGCCCAAATGGACAAAGGATGTAAGATATGTGGTTCGCCAAGGAAAATGTAGTTTTCATTCTGAAAAAATGTTTTCTGGACAGACAAAAACAACACATGTCCACTCTAGCCCTACACATGGGGACAGTTATATTCGTGGGCATATCCCAAAGGGGTACCATGTCTCTATATTTTTTTTGTTTCCAGTCATAGTAATTCTTCTTTCTTTAAATAAATAAGCTCTTTAATTATCTTGCCTCTACAGGACCTTAATCTTTCCAACTGTCAGGCCTTTAGCGTCCACTGCTGTAACCATAACCAATTTAATTGTTTGTAAGGTAGAAAGAGGAAAAAGCCATAGTTAGTAGACTCAGCTGGCCATTAAACATCCGCTTCTCATGCTATCTTGAATAGATATAATGTAAGAGCTTGAGGGAACCTCCAAAAAAGTAGCCTTTCCTACTCAAGTTTAGAATAAACAAAAAGATTCAGGACTCAAGAAGAGAGAGATTAAAATTTCCATTTTTTTTTTAACTAATAAGATTTAGGAAGTGCAGATATATAGGCTTGCTATCACTTCCCTAAATTGAATGTGTACCCCCCAATGCAAGTCTTCCCTGTGGGTGGCAGAAACTGCCCCATTAAACTTACCCCATGGAATAGCTCAAGCTGATGGAAATGTGTTCTCTGTGAGCACGCAAATCACACACTCACACAAAAGATAGGGCAAGAAGTGGTTTAAGAATCCTCAACCACTCTTAAATTTAATTTTACTCTAACTAGCCGTAGATCAGGGTTTCTCATAGTTGATACATTTGACTTCTTGTGCTGGATAATTCTTTGTTGTAAGGGGTTTTCCTGTGTATTGTAAGATGTTTTAGAAATAGAAAGAAAGAAAGAAAGAAAGAAAGAAAGAAAGAAAGAAAGAAAGAAAGAAAGAAAGGAAGGAAGGAAGGAAGGAAGGAAGGAAGGAAGGAAGGAAGGAAGGAAGGAAGGAAGGAAGGAAAAAAAGAAAGAAGAAAGAAAGAAAAGAAAGAAAGAAAAAGTAAGATCTAAACTTCAAAATTTGAAACAATGGTTAATTTAATATAAAAATATGTCCAAGAAATGTATGACTCTCCACAGGAATTTCTGTACTAATATTTCTTAATTCACAAGTGTGGGAATTCCAAAGATTTCAGTCTATATCCCTTATGAATGTCAAGTGTCTACTCTAATTACATATAATTACCACTGTATTTTGTTAATTTATTATTTACGTCTACAATACTTCTGTTATTTCTCCTTCACCTTTATTCATGTTTCTTTTTAATCAAGTTTCAAAGTATTTCACAAGATCACATCTGATTAAAACTTAATAAAACTAGTATCAAGAAAAAGTCCAGGATAAAAGCAATACCATATCATTCTAGTTGTCAACATATAATTTTTAATTCAGCAAATTACTCTGAAGTTTGATACTTCTTGCAGCCTCTGAAGAATCTGGAAACCCCAGCAAGATAGAAGACTTTTGTTCTTCTAGAGAAAACATTAATGTTGTCTTTAGGCCTGCCATCTGAAGGAAAATAAAAGCCTAGGGCTTCCATTACTTTCTCTCTTTAATCTACAAATCCAATTTTCCAGACTTCCTTATTGTTTGGAATGGGTACTATAGAGTTGGTAAAAATAATAATTATACCTCATATTTTCAATGCAGTATTAACCTTTCAAAGTACTTTTTGTTATCTCTATATTTGAGCTTCCAGACAGCCAGAAAAGGGTATTATTAATTTTATTTTGTATATAAAGAAACTGAAATGCAGAGAGGTCTACAACTTGCTGAAGAGCTCCCAAGGCCTGATATTTATATTATCTTTTCAATAATTATTTTCGAGTACCTCAAACACTTCCTGTCAGTTACGTTTAATTTTTATGGCAAACCTGGATCATCCATGGTTTAGAGCATTGAGTGAGGCCCAGTGTGAGAGGGTAATGAGTGAAATAGGGGCTTTCTCAATGTAGATGGTCAGAATAAAACATTCTATGGGTATGCATTCATGCATTTAATCATTTTTTCACTCCCTAAATATTTACCAAGCATACACCTTGTGTCAGAAACCTTTTAAGTATTATCTGAACAATACACACCACCATCTTCAACTTCTTTTTGAACAGCAGAAAATAACCTCAGTCTACCATCTGCGTGTATGATAGTCAGATGTATGTAGTTCTCTTTGCAGCTTATAAAATCGATGTCTCATGGGACACGTGTGTCAGGAGGCTAATAGTATGTGCACTTAGTGCAGTGTAGAAATACATTGCTGATTGTATATAGGTTGGTTTTCTCAGCCATACTCAAATCCAAGAGCTGTATTGATTGTCCATATTATCATAAATGACTATATGGAATGAGACTATAGTTTTGGAATGAGGTTATATTTGCTTATAGGATGTTTAATAAATGGTGAAACAATTGGAAAGCAAATTTGACAATATGTATCAAAGATCTTAAAAATATACAAATCTTTCCACTTGTTTTATTGTATTTTAACTTCTGGAAATTTAGCCTCAGAAAATAATTTTAAGTATAGAAAAATTTGTTAGCACATAATGTTAAATTTTTAATTATTTGTTATAGTGAAAATTTTCTACAACCTAGTTATTGAACAATAAGGAAATAGTTAAGCCATTGTTTTCCAAAGTGTACTGTGGGGAACACCAATGTTGTACAATGCTCCCTGGTGAAATGGTTCCACGTTTAATTAAGTTTGAGAAATAGGCACACTAAGCTACTCTCCTGGAGCTGAATAGTACATTATAGTATAAAGTAGATTTTATAAAGGAACATCTCTAACTTTTCCAACTAAGTGTATTCCAAACTATTTACTTTTGGATCTCACTTGTTAAATTAACATGTATTAATGGACCTAATGTTGGGTTAAATAAATTATGATCTACTTAGAAATAATATGCAACCATTAACTTTTATTTTTTAAAGCAAATGATAACATGAGAATGATGAAAATATAATTTTATGGAGAAAAGATGAGATAGAACATTAATATACATAAATATATATGAAATGTATATATAAATAGATGATGCATATGAATGATTATAATAAATATAAAATGCAAAATAAAAAGAAAAGAACATAAAAAAGCAAAAGACTATACACCAACATTGTTAGGGTGGTCATGGGTTATGTTTTGGATATTTTCTGGTTATTATTTTTACTACTTTTCAATTTTTAGCAACATAATTATATTACTTTTATTATAAAAATTATTTAGACTCAGGAACAAAGGAAAATCTGCAGCTATAGTAAATATCTTGGTCATGCTCAAAAATACAATTTTGTGAAGTTAACATCTTCCAGTACATGTGGATAATAAATACATCAATAGATGAAAACTTAAATGCCCATATTGGTAGGATACATAATTTTGCTTATCCCTGGTTGATAATTAGCCTATTTCAACAGATGAAATTTAATGTGATGTTTGCATAGAGCATAGTCGACCAGCTCTAAGTTGAGCTCATACTCACCCCCACCTAAGGAGCTCTGTCCTTAAGTGTTTATTTTATTCTCTCTTTTCTCTCACCACTCTTCTTCTCTCCTTCATTTATTTCTCCTCCATTTCTCTCAGAATCGACAAGCACTTGTTACCAAATGCCTACACCATGGCATTTCCATTAAGGATCCACTTGACTGTACTTATTCAGTTCCTTGGAAATATGCAGCCTTTGTTTTAACTTTGCACATGCTTGGTACTTATAATAGAAAGAGACAGGAAGCAAGATGTTTGCTTTTTCTAGTGAGAGAAAATAAAACAAGAAGACAATCCAAAGGAAGCCATAGTGAGATCACCAGTAGATAAACATTTCACAAGAGAAATGATAACCACTATTATGAGAAGCAAATGCAGCTTTTTTTTTTCTTGGCCATAGAACTTTAAAACAGTCTCTGAAAACATCCCGTTATCCCTCAGCTAGCAGACACACATCTTCCAATATTTGACAAATACCATCTTGAATCTTTCTTAGTGCAGGTGGTTCTAACTATGTCATGCTGTTACTCTCTTCTCAGTTAAAGCAGCATTTCTTTTTTAAATTCCTTCTGCTGTGCAGAAGGAAACCTTAGCAGATGGATTAGGGTAAAGGAAATAGTACATAATGAATCACATTTGAAACCCCAGCATGCAGATCAATATATAAATATAAGCAGTCCTCCTCCTCTCTGCGTTTAGAGAATCTGAGTGTGTCAGAGACTCAAGAGGCCAGCATCCAGCTATGTGCTGAAAAATCTTCTCAGTGCAGCTGTGCCTCTTCTCCTTCAGACTGACTTCTTTATCCCCTCTGCCATTGTGCCAGAAATTCAATAGTATCTCTTAGACCAAGCCTTCTGAGCACTTGTAGATTTCAAGGCCAAAATTCTCATCTTTGGAACTATAGGGAAATTTTCCAGTGAAATATTAATTGCAGAATGACTGTTTGTGTCCTCCCACCAAATCATATGTTGAGATCTAATCCCCAGTGTAACGGTTGTGAGAGGTGCAGTCTTTGGTAAGTGATTAGGTTATAAGGGTGGAGCCCTCATGAATGAGATTAGTGTCCTTATAAAAGAGACCCCAGGAACCCCTCACACCTTCCAGCATCTGAGGACACAGCAAAAAGATGCCCAGTCTTCCATGAACTAGAAAACAGGTCCTCACCAGAGCTGATCTTGGACTTCTAGCCTCCAAAATTGTGAGAAATAAATCTCTGTTGTTTATATATCACCTTGGTATTTTATCATAGCACATAAGTCACATATGGCATTTTGTTATTGCAACATAAATGAACTAAGAGTATTATTTTCCCCTTTTCACAAAAGATATGACAGTGGGAGACTTAAAGGGATTTGGCCAAAGTCACAGAACATACTAACAGTCTAAAGCCAAACTCCAGAATAAAAATTGTTCCTTTGACCAAATTGAATTATGCCAAAGCACATTAATTTTTTCTTCCTAAAGTTTTACTGTATGTAATCACTATTTATTTTTCTTTCAGTTCAATCCTAAAGTAAGTTACCTAGAATTTTTCTTAATAAAATAGCACGAGAAAGCATGGCAGTTCAATAGCATCTTCAGGTACCCCGTTACCTAGGTTCCCAAAATCCTGTTACCTAATTGAAATTTTGGCATATTGAATTTGCACACTAGGTGAGATTATCACTATCAATGACACATTTTCACATTATCTGTGTGAGGTCTAACCATGCATTTTAGTGTTAACAGGACTAACTTTTAGGCAGGAACAGTTATTTAATGGGTTAGTTTGTAGAATCCCATAGCTTTTGAAATCATCCAGTGAACTAGTGTTTTTGAGCAACTACTGTTTGCAAAATAATTTGTTCTTAGTTGAACTGAGGAGGAAAATGTATTCATATACAGGGAAAAACAAATGTCGGAGTGTATTTCTAATGAGAGAATAAAAAGAACGCCCAGAATTGAAAAATTTGGAATGAGCAATTTTCAGTTTAAGTTTTAGGTTTTACAGTTAAATGAATGTTGTTGCTGTCTTTCCTTGATATCTCTTTTACGCAGAAGTATTTTTTTTAACTACTTAAAGAGTTTGCTATCATTTCTTTTTCTTTTGTATTTGAGAACAAAGCTTCTTGGAAAAAGTGTGATTTGTATCTAATTGCAACACACCAAACCATTTCCATTATGAGCTATTCATAGGCATTTCTGAGTCAAAACTGAGGCAGAACTTGTCAGCTTTTTTCTACTAGAAATTACCAAACAGGCAAGGATGTTGATGATGGTACACATGAGGAACGTATTTGCTGTGATTAATATTTTTGAAGAAACAATCTTCATGTCATAGTAGATAAAATTGTGATAAAGTCATAACTTCTAGGGTCAGGAATAAAGCTGAAGGTAATTCTTGCTGCATATGGTACCAATAATGAACAGAAAGACTGAAATGTGTCAAAGGTCAGGTTTTGGGATCACCATTTAAAGAACTTTGAGGTGAGGTGGGGATAAAAATATCCATTAGAGAAGTTCCATCCTCATTCTCACACAAAATTTAAATATCAGACAAAGCTGGTAAGATGTTTGAACACACACACTCTACAGAGTGACTTAGTATTTCTTTTATGAATGTACTTACAAATAATGCTAAGAAAATATAAAACAGAAGTGGGTGGGCCCCTCATAATCAGACTTGTAGTCTCCATCTCTCAGCTACCCCTCCACTGAGTTCCTTCATTCTACATCAGCAAAGTGGAAAAGTTACCTGAGCTTCCCATTTAGAGGATGCGTTTTCCACAGAAAGCAAATCAGAATGCCATAGAGAGAGGTAAGGCTTGAGTCATCCAATATCTGTTTCTTTCAAAGCCTGTGAGGCCCAGTGCTTGGGCTAGTGCTTCTTTGCATGTCTGTGTAACTACTGTCTTTTCTCATTTTCATTCTGTTGCCTTCATGTTGCTTATATGTTGAAATAGAATGGGAGCATTTGGATGATGCCAGGAAACAAAATTGGTGGTAGTGATGGTGAGTTCTGAAGAAAGGCTGAAGAAGAGAGAGCAGTAAGAGTTTTGACAATTTGTAAATTCCAGTAACTGGAACTTTTTATAAACAAAAAATTAGTTTCTTCTAAAAAGTACTTTTCAGTGTCTTGTGGGGTTAAGAGATGGTATGGAAGACAGGCAATGAAGTTGTGACAGTCAAATGATAGGACTGCTGCAGTTGAGTTTGGTCATTCCTGGGGTAGATTTGTTTAAATTGAACCTCCAATTCAAAATAGTGATGTGCCGGTAAATACGTAATGACTGGCTCTCTGGGGAAAAAAATGCAGACTTAAAGATGTACCTTACTTAAGATGTACCTTACTCAAAAAACACAATGTGTACACCAAATAAATACTAGTAGTTTTTATGAGTGTGCAGGTATAATGGCAGGTAAAAGGACCACTGGAAAGGAGATAAAAAACATAAGACTTAAGAGAATAGATTTTGAAGTCAGAAAACACCTGCAGTGGAATCCTATGGCCAAATTATTTACTGAACTTATCTGAAAGTTAATTTTCTAGTAAGTAAAGTGAAACAGTACTTCCTTCATACACAAGGAGGAAGTGAAACAGCAAACCACATACTGGTTTGTAGTATTTGTAACTTCTATGAGGTAAATATTCTAATCATGGCTGATTTCAGACTACTACCATGATGTCACTGAATATAGAGTTGTGAAGAGATGTGGAACAGAGTGACATTACAGCAGTCCCCTCAGTGGATGCCTGAAACTCTGACTCATACTGAACCCTATAGTTTTTCCCTATGATACACACCTATGATAAAATTTGATCTATAATTCAGGCACAGTAAGAAATTGATAACAACCTATAATAAAAGAGAACAATTACAACAATATATTATAAGAAAAGTTATGTGAACGCGGTATTCCTGATAACTTATATAATAAACAAGATGGCTACTAAGTGACTGATGGGTATGTAGTGTATACAGCATGGATATGCTGGACAAAGGAATGATGCACATTCTGGGCAGGATGGAGCTGGACTACATGAGATTTCATAATGGTACTCAGAATGGCACGCAATTAAAAATTGAAACCTTGGAAAGCAAAACCAGGGATAAGGGGGCACTACTGTATATGGTATTTTCATCATACACATAAGACACAAATAACTTCAAGAGTATAGATAATAGTACAATGAAGTAAAAAATCATCTGCAGTGGAATCCTACAGCTAAATCACTATTCAAGTATTAGTAGTAAAATATTTAGTTTTTAGTAAGATGTAGTGAAATATTTAGGAAATGGTGGGCTATAAGTATTTATTATCTTTGAAAATATAATTTATTTAATTAAAAGTTTATATACTTTGATTTTTAAAAATGATGAGGCTTTACCAGTGTATAAAATTTTTGAAAAATCAACAGTTGACTTCCATGAGCCTGGAGCAGACCCCTACACTGCAGTGTTTCTGGTTAAATGTGAATCTCCCTTTTTTTTTTTTTTTTTGAGGAATAGAGTATCAGTGCAAGCATCACTAGATTTGACTTGCTAGACATATAAACTAGTCATGTCTTACCTAGTTCACATATGTCAATACTTACATAATTAATTTCTTCAGTTTAAAAATAATCCTGTAATTCTCACAGGCTGAACTTAAAATTTGAGATCTGCACAACCTTACCCCAGTGGCAGAAGCCAATAACTTATGATGGAATTAGGAATGAGAGTGAAGAAGTTTACTTGTTAATTATGACTGTGAAGACCACACACGCCATGGAAAGAAAGATTATGTACAAGTGGAAGGATTCCCAGTTAGCCCAATTTGGAGATAAGTAAAATTATCCCATGTTTCCTCTGCTTTCTGCAGCTCCACCTAGGGGTTTTCTATTTGACTTTTCCTAATTTAAAACTCATCAGTGAAATGTCTTAACAAAAACCCTAGCACCTGTGGAGTTCTCAGAATAAGCAGTTGACAAAGGCATTACAGTACCATGTCATGCAGGCTGTTAAAGAAATCCAGTCCTGGTGATAATATGTATATTCACTCTGTGTAAACGATTAAGTTCAAAAAACCATACAATGAATCATGGTAGCAAGGCCAGACTTGCTTTGATTAACTACATTGATATAATGAAACCCAACAGAGCAATCACTGAAACATTTAGCTCCAAATGTAAATCTTCTTGAACTATGAAAAAATAAAAAAGCACATTAGGCATTGAGAAGTGGTGTAGAATATAGCCTTGTTTCATATAATGAAAGTAGAGATAGTTGTAAAGAAAAGAGAATGTTAAGAAGTTGTTATTCTGTGTTTGGCAAAAATGAGTCATTTAAAAAGTGTCAATCATGATAATCCAACATATTTTTAATCTAAAGGTCAATAAAAGCGATTTCTAAGGTGGTACAATAGTTGTGCCAAATACGAAAGCAAGCAGTTATAAGATGATTTCAAGTATTAATACTGAACTATAATGTGTCTTGGAGAATTAATGTCAGCTTTAAATTGTAGAGCATGGGTTGATCAAGGTGGAAGAATTTTTATTAAAAATGTACTTTGATAGCTGGTGACATTGTCATTCCAACCAAAGTGCTCTATGGAGTTCTTATAATTTACATGTGCATTGGTGAAGGTGATGCGGTATTTTCTGTGGAATAATAATGATTTTTCTCCTGGGTTTAGATCTTCATCAGCTAGTGTCAGTGTCTAGGGGATGAGAACGTTTCCCTTATAATAGCCTGCAAGTCATTTTCTCAAAGGCAAGAGAAATGTATGCCTATGCGACATAAAGTCAGTGGTCTGTGATAGAATGGCCAGTCCTTTACGGAAACAGGACCATGCGAATCCTTGCACATTTGCAGTTTTGTCCTTGAACAGCTTTCAGGTATACCTCAAATGTGCTTGGGTCATGTTGCACATTTAAGCATTAGAAATATTCCATGAGAGAAAGTTAGATTGCATTCTGTCTGTAAGGTTTATGGAAACACGTAGTCTCCTACAACACACACACACTCAGGTTACTCAAATGCTCTCTCAGAATTGGTTGTAAGCTAGCACTAGGATATTCTTTTCTGTCAACCCTCATAAATAGAATTAATAATTTGTTTCTGTTACCACATACTTTCATTTTTAAGAATACCTAGCACAGGCATGTATACATATATGTCACTTTTTCTGCTAACCTCATAAGAGCATATTTGCATAATTTGTCAGTTAACGAACATTTATGAAGCTTTAGTTGTATTTTCAAAATGCTTTTGGCAATATGAACAAAGAAAACAGAAGAAATCAAAGATGAAGGAAGCATCCTATCACATCCTGTTCTTTTCCTTTGGAACTTTGTCTGTGAGAGAAAATGATTATATGAGATTATTATATGTTCATTAGAAGTCAGATATTTGGACCCTCTGGTACTTCTTATTACTCTTCTTTTCCCTTTAATTCCTTCCTCCCTGGATTCTTGAAACATGTCATTTATGTTCAAAGCCTCACAACTGTCATTCCAAGGAGTAGTATGTATCTGTGGTAGAATTTATCTACTAGTTCTTAGATTGCAGAGTAAATATATTGATACATTGTCTAGCCTATTGTTTTGTTATTTCTAATTTTTTTCTTAACACATGCTAGTATCAGAAATATTGGAAATATCAGAGAAACAAAGAAAAAAATAAAAATGATACATAACCTCACCTCACAGAGGAAACACTGTTATAAATTTGTTGTATATTTTTCTGGTGTTTTAAATGTACACATATATAT
This sequence comes from Macroglossus sobrinus, assembly GCA_004027375.1. Classification (NCBI taxonomy): domain Eukaryota; kingdom Metazoa; phylum Chordata; class Mammalia; order Chiroptera; family Pteropodidae; genus Macroglossus; species Macroglossus sobrinus. The sequence goes on from PVKZ01002408.1 coordinate 32,903, forward strand.
ACACACATTAAAAAATAAATTGGGATCACATTTTTAGGGTGTCCATAAAGTCTGAAAATATAGGTGAAAAAAGATCATTTACATTAACATCGTTACTGGCATACCTCATTTTATTGTGCTTTGTTTTATTGTGTTCCACAGATGTTGTGTTTTTACCAACTGAAGTTAAGTTCTTCCACTAACAAAATGACTATGATTTGCTTTATTATGGTGGTCTGGAACCAAAATCACAATATCTGCAAGGTATGCTTATATTAATATTATTGGATTTGCTGACATTAGCAAAGATATGTTAATGTTAATCCATATATTTCACTTTTCTCAAAAATTGGAGATTCATTGATGACATTATATGTATTTACATATGTTTTTGTACTTTCACAGACATCCTGTATATGGTACATATTTCTTGACTTTTTTTTCTGTACCATTGCAAATTCTAGACCTGGCATGACTATTAATTGTCCTTAAATGAGCAATGGTGGTAAATGTAGAAATATTTATACTTGCCATTTCAAAAAAGGAACATTTCACAAATATCCTACATTGTTTTTCTAGAAGGCCAATCCACAAAACTCTGCAGATACATCGTTTCAGGTTAATCACGATATAGAAATATTGGCCCAAATCTAATAACTGAAGACATTTAAAGTAGTGTATTTTTAAAACTCCTTCACCTTTTCCAAACATCACCTATTGTAGAAAATTAGAGGAGAGGTAAAGGAGGTAGCCAAAAAAGGTGTTAACCTTGGCTTTGGCAATCTGTTCTACAGTCAGACATGGTCAGGGAGGATAGCTACAGAAGAGATGCTACAAAACTAATCCTTTAGCAGGGGTTCAGTTACATTGACTTTTACAAAACATATCTGCCCTTTTATGCCAATGAAGTTATAAGATTTAAATTTAAATTTATTCCAGGCTGGACAAGGCCAGTCTCCATCACTGTGGAAATCCTTCATTTATTTCACAAAACCATTGATCAGAGCGATTACAGACTTAGAACACATGTGTTTCAGAGCCCTCTATCTGTCTCGATGTTTCTCTTTTCTAGATATTTTTCTTTCAGAAAAATATTTTTACTCTCTGAGAGGCTGTGGTTGTAGTTAGAATCTTTGGGTTGTGTTTCCATTTGGCTTGGCTTATAAGCATTACAAATTGGATATTGAAAAAACTCTTTAGCATGAAATGAATTAAAATGTTTGGTGTTATTATAATCGTGGGATGTGTAAATTTTATATGGCATTCCTATCACTGTTGAAGAGAAATATATATATAATATGAGCCCATGCTTATATATTGTTCTGGAGCCCAAAACATAAAATATTGATAGTCAAAGTGTATTGTCTAAAGGCTGATTATCTGAAATGTGATCTAGATGCAAATGTGACCCCGGCCCCTCTGTGGTGCTGAAAGAGGAATTTTCTAAGTGCTTTGAAATCACATACATAAGAACGATGATGAATTTGCATGGTTTTGAAATAGATGCAATATTTTGAGATTATCTGTCATTGTATATTCTGTGGTAGGCAAGTCAGTTTCTCTCACTACATCTCACAAAAACATATGCCTTCAGGGAAAAGGGAGGACAGCTGTCACTCTACAATCTGGTGATCTGAGAGGGGGAGAGAGGAGACTGAGGTAGTGAATATACAGGATCAGAAGTATGCTTGGCTCTCCCATCTTGAGAGCTTTATTGGCCTTAGCAGTCTGAGAAGTCTGGTTTGCTCTTTGAGATGAGGGAGATTCTGGATCAAAAATTAAGGGCTTGTGTGGTCAAGCAAAGGAATCTTACATTAGAAGCTAGGAAAGTAGAGAATCAGAAAAAAGAGAAACATTCTGAAAGACTGACCAACTATTACAAAGAGCTTGAGTTGAACCTTAGGAGACTGCTAGAATATTGAATTGGATCAGGTTTTAAGCAGTTAATCTTTCCTCCCTTCACTACCCATGAGTATCACAGCAACTTTGGGGAATAAAGGATATCTGCACATCTGTGTTCGGTATGAATCTTCTTGCAATATCAGGACACTTTCTTATAGTGAAGGATGGGTGAATTTTTAAACTTCCTCCAAAAAGTTTCTCTTCCCTTGTTCTTATTATTCCCAGAGTCTAAGATGTCATCTGCCCCTTCCTCCACCTATTGCCTAGCTATATTTCCTTTTACCAATTGAGTCCTACCTGTTCTTTCCAGGGATTTTCAAGCATGCAGAATCTCCTCATCTGGTCTCTCTTAATGCTTCAAATTCTATCTAATATCCAATTTATCAGTTAGAGTTGGAGAAATTCACTTGGAGATATTCTTCTCAGGCCACAGAGTGAGCTCCCTGGCAAAAGGAACTATAATCTGAGAGTCATCTTCCCATCGGCAAAGGTCCAGGCATAAAGGAGGTTCTCGATAAACAAGTGAATGAATGATGATGAGTGCATAGATTTTAGAGATGTTATCCATACTTTGCTTCTGATATTTTATATTTGTAGGTTCAAATGACCTCGTCATCTATCATAGTTTGATAGCTAATAAAACATTCCTTAATTAATTGTTTTTAAACCAAAGGATCCATGAATAATTTGACACATAATCTGTGTTGTTCTTCTGTTGCTGAAGACATTTTCTGTGTTCAAAGGAATAGATAGTTAATGGAGCACAATAAATAAAAATCTCTCATATGCTCTAATAATCGCTAAGCTTCATTTTAACTGCTTAACCCACTCATCAATTTTTTAGAAAGTATTCCTAGCCTTCCTGTTGATCAGATCAATGAGAAAAGAAAAAGGAGGAGAAAAGAAATAAGCAGTAATTGAGTATGATTCAGGGGGATTATATACATTATCTTCTTTATGCCTTGGGACAATCCTGAGAAATAAGAATTTTTCAACTTCTAAAACATTTGTCTTCCTTTGTTCTTGTTATTATCCCCATGCCTCAGAGAACTAAGTAGGATCAGCGAAGTTAAGTAACTAGACATCATACAGAGGATGAAAGAGAAATTGGAAATAGAACATGGGTCTCCTAACGCCAAGTCCAATTTTCTTTCAACTGGACAGTGTTTCCTGAGTCTGGAAGGATCATAGTAATTGAGGCTTAGTTATGCAACTTTTAAATAAAATCCTTATGTCCTCCACTGATGTGCTGGTAGATACTTGAAGAAACTGCTTCTGTGGTTTGCAAGTCACTGGAGTACACCAAATAAAAATGAGTTGGTAGTGAGCATTAATTGCTCTAGAGAATACATCTGTACAGCTTCCTTCTTGCTTTGGTACAGTTTTTATCTCTAGCAGTTTCACAAGTTTGATCATTTGCTTGAATCTGTTGCATAAGAGACAAAAAAAAAAAAGAAAAAGAAAAGAAAAGAAAAAGAAAAAATTCTCTATTATTTCCAAGGATCCTTAGTTTGTCCTGGTGAAAGCCTGCATAGCAAAGCAGTTGGCCTCTGAGTAGACAGTGCAGTGAATGTCAGTTTCAGTTCCCCTGGACAAGGAAGGTTGCACATGGGCTGTATTTTATGTAGGGGGCTGTAATGGGGAAGAGTGACAATGACAACTGGCCCTTCCACTTCATTGGGTGACTAAACACAAACTGTGTGGTGAAGTTGACAGTCTAAACTGGAACACGAGTACAACTGGTGCCAGACATTTTTTTTTTTTACATTTTTAAAAATGTTGGACAGAAATATACATTTGCAAGCAGGCTACACTTATTCTGAGAGAACTGGCACCATCCCAAGGGGGCAAAAATACTTCACTATTGGGAGTCTAACAAGGACATCTACTGGCTGAGCCTTCCAGACCAGTCTCTGCTGGACCCTGTGATTGACCAATGCTTCATTTCTGACAGCTTGTAAACAAACACATAAATAAATAAATAAATAAATGAATTTGTTTATACAGAATTACTAGTTGCACTGGCATGCATGCAAAGATTATAAAATTCACAGAGGCCTGGGTGGGCAGAGTTGATAAAGAATCAGCCATTTACATGTTGACTTTTAATATTTCTTTATGACATCAGACCAAGAAATGGTAAAAATGCTTCAGTTACCCTATCTAAACAAATAAAATCAGAATTCAAATTTGAGAGTAGAGCATCATGGATACAGTTTTTCTGCCTTACAAGATGAGCAGATTAGAGGCAGAGAAGTGTGTGTGTAAAATCTGAGTTCCAGCAATAAATCCTGCAATAAATCCTGAAGCACCCCAATTTATAGGGCACATTTAAGATGCTGATGGATCTGTGTTGGGGGAGATAAACAGTTCCCATGAGCAGAACACCCTCACTAGATAATATTGTCTGTCAGCAGCTGTGCCATGTGTCTGCTCCTCCACTGACTCTGGCGAGATCAGGTCAATATTGGCAACATTATGACTGGGCCTCTATTAATCAACATGAACAAGCCTCCCAATCTTTACTGGGAAGGATCATGAATTGGAATACTAAATATAGGCAAACAAATCCAATAACTAAACCCTCACAGCCAAGACATAAGCAAATATAAATCCCGCTTGTGTTATCATAATGCCTACCAACCTAATTGAGAACACATTCATTTTAAGCTAAATAAATTACTGCTACAGTTATATAACTTTGAGGTCACCTCCTTTAGGAGATGGCTAGCACTTGTATTATAACTATTCCACACTTTACTGTAAGTGGCCTCAGCCAATCAATGCCAAATAAATGCTTTTAAAATATTTATTTAATTAACTCAGTCCTTCAAGTATTTGCTATTTTAGCATAGAGATAAAGAAGAAAGTAAAGTTAAATTTTGTGTGTTCTCAAACAAGACTTCAAAATGGAGTTTTTCCTTCCCAATCAAAGCACTGTTTTCTTTGTTAATCTGGCCAAGAGAGCATTCCTCAGACTTTAACAGAATAGCATATCCATCTGAAGAGTGGGGCTTGCCTGTGCCATCCATAACCCACACTCAAGGAAGTAACTCCTTCCATTTTCCTTCTAGAGATGGGTTTACCAAATGTTTTTTGCGCTGATGGTTTGATCCCTCTTGGGCAGTGAGCGATAATTACAATGCCTTCCTAGCCACAAGAATACAGTGGCAATTATATCACTAACTTTTGGATTCGTGAATTACTAATTGTTTTCAAGATACAGACCTGTTTTTGGCTCTGCTTTGGAATAGTCTGCCCTTTTCCTCCTCCCAATGTTATGCAAACAATATTAGCACAATTTACCTAATAGGTAAGTATGCTTTTAACCAATTTCTCCTTTTGGTTTTTATACTGCTGGTGCAGGTATATTATTAACTGAATATATCCCAGATGTGTCAGTCAAAACCAAGTGACTTTGGGCTATGAACAGACTGATGTGTGTTACTTCATGCTGAAGCATTTAAGAGCTGATGCACAAGTTCTACCTCTCTCTTTTAGTCCCATGATGATCTTAAAGGTTGAAATGGTATAAAATGAAATGGTCTAAAATGGAGGCAGTACAGCTAGAGAGAAGAGATATTCTGCGGGATACTCTGACTTATATGGCATTTTGCATGGGTGAGAATGAAAGCTTTGTTTTATTATACCACTGAGATTTCAAGGTTTGTTTGTCATAGCATAACCTAGCCTATGCTGACAAATGTAATTGACTTCTATGATAACAAACAAATCCATAATCCATAGCACTAAGTAACCACCTAAATTGTAGTAATTAGGATATAATTTGCACAAATATTCTTTTAAACAAAAAAGAAAAATGATGGTATTCCACAGACTTTATAACTTCAGAATAAATCACTTATTTGTTCATTTTTAATGAGAAACATTAATTGTTATGAATTATTTGACAAGACTTTAATTTTTTTTAATAAAAAGCAGCAGTGGTTATATAACTAAGTTTTCATAATGCATATGGTTTGTAGTTGTTATTACATTCATCTCTGCTTTCATTCATTCATTCATTGCATTGATACCTCTTTTTATACTTAGTCCAAGACCCAATTTGGGCCAGATCCAGTTGATATTAATCCATTGTTCCCCTTTTGTCTTACCAAGTCTACAGGTCAGATGTCAAATAACATTCTCAGTCCCAATGAATTTAAGAAGTCATTGTTTTAATTCACTGTCTCCTCTAAATAAAACTTGGCCCCTTTTAAGAACTTTTACTGGTTGAATCTTTCACCACTCTACATTTAATATTAATCCCTCCTCCATCTACCTTGTTTTGCATTCCTGAGTAGGCCCCTAAGCCTACTCTATTTTTCCCCATAGCACTATTCATTTTTTGAATATTATATACTTATATTTCTATCTACTGTCACTACTGAATTAGAATATAAGTTCCATTAAAAAATAATTTTTTATATCTTTTGGTTCATAGGTATTTTCAAGTAAATAAACGAGTACATGAATGAGTAAAAGTTCCCCTGGTCCAATAAAAAACATTCTAAGACATTTTTCTAACACTCTCCTCCCCTTCCAAATTCCATTTTGTCTCTGGCCATCTTAATCCTGAATTTTGTTCATTCTTCAACTGACCTTGTTAGCTTGTCACATGGATGACTTGCTTCACAATTCTCAAACTTTCCTACTTTATTTCTTGAACATAAATGTCCAAGTGTCTTTCTTTCCTGTCATAATATCTTTCTGGATAGAAGATACAGATAATTTTCTATGTGTATTCCCACAGACGGCCGTGACTAGAAATGGTAAGAGTGTATGGATAATGATGAACATTTAAAATTTTTTTAATTGAAATTACTTAAAACCTAATTTTAAAGCAATTTTTTAAAACTTGTTTTATAAAGGTAATATATGCACACTATGATTTAGAAAAGAAGAAATAAAATCACCCATAATTCAATTATAGAATAAACCCATAGTTAATATTTTAAATTCTCTTATTTGTTATTTTTCTTTTAACTTAACTGACTAAGTTAAAACCATAATTAATTCATAAAAGTAGACTTTAAGTGATTCCATTTTATAAAATCCTCCAAAGCTTACAAATGGATGCAACAAAAAAAGGGATAAAAATAGAATGCTGGGAATTAAGAAGAGTGTTTCATAAATGAAAAACAAACTCACAAAGAGTTCTCTGACCCCAGATCACTGTTTAACAAGTTGAACTTGTTCATATACAGTGCTGGAATCTATAAAAAGAGCTTTATGTGGATATGAGTTTGGCCCAAATTTAGACCAAATTAATCACACTTTTCAGTAGTGTTAGGATGACCAACTATTCTGCTTTTTCTGGGACTGAGGAGATTCTTGGGATACTAGTCTCAGTGCTAAAATCAAGACAGTTCCAAGCAAACCGAAACAAGTTAATTATCAAAATAGTCCCTCAAATTGGGTAGGCCTCTGGGGGAAAAGATCTAGATGTTGGTATGTGAGGCTTGCCCTAAGTAAATTTTTAGTGTTTGGTTGACAGAGGTATTATTAGGAAAATCTTGATGATTGAAATTTAAAATAAAACTACCACAGAATGAAGATAAAAAAGGGACCACTCATCAAAAGTAAATCAAAAGATAAGGTGGGCCTAGGTTAATGTCAAAAGTACAGCAGCACCTTCATCTCATTAAGCTGTGGGAGATCAGTGCTTATCAAAGGCTTTGCAACTGCCAGACAAAGTAAGCAGTAAGAGAAGAATGTAATTCAAGCAATTTGGATGAACTAACAAATAGGAAAAGCCTCCTTTTCTTAAGACCCTCTTCAAACAGAATTGTTAGCTGTGGTATCCGAAACAGGCTTCAGACTGAGTCAATGTTAATTTAAGTCAATTTAAAAAAAAAAGAAAAAAATTGCATATTTTTGACCAAAATTGTTTAAGGTAACTGTGTTATCCTTGGATAATATATGATAAGAAGACAGTGTAAAGAGAAAATTCTGAGCCCTCAAAATGCCTCTCTCTCTGTATTTGATTACTAATTTCCATTCAGAAAATGATCTCCTTCAGAATGTTCTACCCACGAAACCAAGTTAAGAGCAACTAAGGAAAAAAAATCAAAACTAGGAAAAATTCCTCCAGCTTTTGGGAGAAAAAGATAGAATTAAAAATTTTAAATTTAAATGAAGAAAAAATTTTTCAAAAGTCAAAATTTCAAGGGTTAAAGGAAAAGATTATAAAATTATAACACTGTCACTACCAAAAGCTTTATTAAAAAGATGAGCTTTTTGCAATAATCTAAACACTACTTTTATATTAGATAGCACTGTTCTACTGCAAGAATTCTCTTGAGCTATCACAGTTATACTAGTAACTCATAAGCAATAAAATACAAACTGGAACTTAAAGACAATAAAAATGCTAAAATCTAACAGATTATCTAACCTTGTTGAATTCAAAATACCAGTTTGCCCCTTAGGGAATTTCATAACTCATATTTAAATATCACTTTCAGATTTAGTCTCCCAACCACTCTGTGATTTAGGTGTTAAGATTATTTCCTTTTTATGTACAAGGAAACTGAGGCTGAGGATATTTGTAGCTTACTCAAGCTTTCATTGCTACTAAGTTCAGAGGCTAGGACTGCACTCAGGTCCTTTGGTTTTAGTTGTTATCCTATAAACATAAAGCAAATTCTCAGTTTAATCAAATAATCTTTTGACTATTAAGGAGACAGCACTTTTTCAAGATTATCTCTGCCTTACATAAGCAGGCATAGAAAGTCATGGTCACTCATGTCAGCAATTACAGTGACTAGAGACTTATTACTGCCTTCATGTCGAGATACTTATGAAACCTCAGGGGTTATAGCTGAAAAATCAATGCCAAATGGCAGTAGGATAGATACTCCTGAAGATTCTGCTACTGTCAAGTCACCCAACAGAAATGTCCATGATGCTGATAAAGATGAAGATAACACATGCAGGCCATTTGTTCTAGCCACATGGCTTTTAACAAAAGGAAACTAACTCACTTAAGGTAAAAGGAATGAAGACTAGATATAAGCAAAGGATACATTCTCGAGTGTCTGCTGGTCATTAACTAATTATGGATGAAGCTAATTAATTAAGACAACTTTCCAAAAGTTGCCCTATTTGTCAGAATTAGCTACTATTGTTGAACATGGAGAAACATGTTGAACAATAAGAAATCAATTTTGTTGACAAATCTGCTGCAAGGAAGTCCAAGCAAGTGTTACCATAATTTTTTACTGGAATATATTACTCTAATTTTTTCCAAATATATTTGAGGTAGCTTCTAGCAAAAGACATAAGTGAAAAAAATTGACCTGGAAAGGCAAAACCTGAACATGGTCAGAGATGATCTCTGTTGGCAGCAGATGTATTGTAACCAATTGGTACAGAATTGTGATCATTAATAGAGGACTTTGAAATCCAATTAGGGGGCTTTTTAAGCATCTGAGCCTGTCTTGCAATCAAGAACATGCTTAATAATATGATATTAGAAAGTCCAAAATCACTTGGTTTTTCTTTGATATGAAAACCATACATGTCTTTTTTCCATGAGCTTCATCATGATATTGTGACCACACTTGGAATCCTGAAAACCAGATTTCCAGTGAAATGTGCAAGACAATGAAAATTCTTACCTAAAGATATCTACCTATCTGAAAATGCATCTTAGTGAGAGCGATGATTGTTGCAGGTGCACAATTGATGTTTATATGTTTTGACGGGGTCAAGAATGTCAAGGCTAAAGGAAAATTTGTTAATGGTTCCTAAACTTTGCTTTAAAATAGAATGAAATTTTTTTAGTATATGATTCCAAGGAATGGAATCACCAATACCTGATTCTTTAATATGCCATATCTCTAAACGAAAACTCTACTTAAGCTTCAGATTAGAAGCTATATTCAACTGCTTAGCAGCGGTCCTTCCAAACATCTTTTCATCTCCTTTTCTTGTCTAGTTTTTTGGTAATAGACTTTCTCCTGTCATCACTGTCACAAGGTGTGTTGGGGCATCAATAACCTGGTGCAAAAATCTTTCACAAAAGTTATTTGTGGGAACTCAAACCATTTTAAATCACCATGACATCAACTATAATATCTCCTAGAGAAGAAGTTCTTCAACTTTTTTAGTTCATGGAGAACTAAGTGGCTTAGTAAGTTTTTCAGGATGTCTCCAGGCTAAAAGAAAAACTTAACAGTTGTATATTAAGTACCTAGGTCTAAATAACTCAGTATTTATGTCTTAATAATAGTAGCATCTGAAAAAAATACACATATATTAAAAGACAAAAATACCATTTTTATTTTATTCTTTGGTAACCTAGGCATACCTGTTGTGCACTCCACTTCTCAAACTTGGAACCAAACTGGATACTGTCACTCTCATTTCTTAGTTCACATTGATTTTGCACAGCACTTGCTTTATATCACAGCAATCACTAAATACTCAGAAAGATATGACATCATCAAAGAAATTTCATGTGTTCTAATGTAGAAATGGTCAACTCTCTGAAGCTAGTAGTTTGCATGGTGTCCAAATTTCCTGTGACTGAGTATTGCTATGCTCCCTCAACAATTTAAATATTTGTGGTGTCCTCTGAGTTCACTGCAAATGTTTAGGTCACCTTGGTGGAGAGGTGAGGAGCTGTGGTTCTAAAGAGTTGTGAGCAAAAATAATAACACTACTATGAGATATTGCACTCAAGAGACTGACCAAATTAAGAGCAAAAGCCATGTTAAGTATGTTTGTAGAAGTTACAACTAGTCTAGATTAGAGAGAGAATGTGGGTATTGTGGATGGTACTGGCTGTAAACTGGAAATTGTTTTTGTTCTCAACAAGGGAAATGGAATTACATTAAAAAATAAAAATAAAAAATAAAAAGGTGTGCCTGTATGTGACTTGACTTCCTGGATGGCTAGTGGGGAATGAGTTAGAGGTGGATTAGACACTTTAGAATATAAATGCATTGTGAGAAGTTTCTAAGTAATGAGGAGGAAGTTCTATTTATGCATGTTTCTCTTCATTTTTTTCTTTGTATTTTGACTCAATCTCCTTAGGTAGGTACTCTGTACAAAATGGTTAATCATAACTCTTAAAAATTTGGCCTTCTAAACATGCTAGTCATATGAAGCTTGCTATAGGCCATCTCACAGTTTTAATGTTCTCTAAACAACTGATTCGGCATCAATGCACATTAGTGTTGAAGATCGAAACAATAAAAATTGAACTACTGAAGTCTAGACATTCAAGTAAGTTATACACTTCATCATTTCTACATTTCACTCTATTCGAATTTGCTAAAGAGCTTTGGGGCAAGCAATCAATTGATGAAAACAAGACCTGGGCAATAATTAACACTTAAGGGAACTCTTCTGAGTCACAGATATGTATAAGAAAACAGTGTATTGTGTTGCGAAGAAATTTAATTTTTGTCCTGGACAAACTGCCAATTAATTTTATAGTCTTAGGTCAAAGCCCCCTTGCCTACCTAGAGCTCACTTCCCTTATCTGCATGTACAATGATGAGTGTGGGTTAGCTGTCTGTGGCTGTGGGTTAACTGTCTTTTGGTGTGAGTTAGTTGTCTGTAGGGCCTTCATGTTCCAATACTAAAAACTCAATGAACTTCCCTGCCAAAGTGGATTCTTGAAGTCTTCTGAAGAGCATAAATATCATTGACTCAAATAGTTAAATTAAAGGAAGAGGGCATTACTGCTGAGGTTTTTTAAAATTTTTAATTGGGTAAAAAGATATATAACATAAAATTTACAATCTTAACAATTTCTAAATGTAGTTTAATAATGTTAAGTATCTTCATATTGCTATGTAACCAATATCCAAAAATTTTTATCTTATAAATGGAAACTCTATACCCATTAAACAATAACTCACTCTTCCTCCAGCCCTGGCAAAAACCCTATTTTCTGTCTTTATGAATTTGGCTACTCTTGCTATCTTTCATAAGTAGAATCATACAGTATTCATCTTTTTGTTACTGGCTAATTTCACTTAGCATAATGTGTTCAAGTTTCATCCATGTTGTTACAAATAGCAGGATTTTTTTTAAGGTTGAACAATATTTTATTGTATGCATATATCACGTTTTGTTTATCCATTCATTCATTGATGAATACAAATTGTTTCTACCTTTTAGTTTTTGTGAGTAGTGTTATTTCAAATGGGGGTGAAACTACTGTTAAGTTTTAAAAGAGAGGATTGAATATTTATTTTCTCCAAGCCCCAAGGACATTGCAATACTGTCAATACTCTTGTGATTTCATCTAGAGAGTTTCCAGAGGTAAGGGAAGTAGGTCACCAAGGTGCTTAAACTCCATTCTGGGGGACTCATGAGGGGATTATTTGAAATATCATTTCCAGATGTGTCTTAGAGCTAAAATGTACTTCCTTCTGTTTTATTGGCAGTCATTAAAGAAAACAGCTGGGGAAGAGAAAAACAAAGTTATGTCTTCCAAAATGTGAAAGTTCTTTACCATTGGGACAGTTTTATCACGAACTTGAATCTCCATAGACAAGTCTAATTTTTAATTAGTTACAGATCCAAATCTTTGCAGAAAAAAGTCCCTTGGGACTTAAAAATGTTTAGCCTCATGTATTATTACTTCAAAAGTGTTACACAAAAGGGTATTAATATCTGCTAATAATTTGTATGTGTGAGTTAGCCTGACCTTTTTAAAGCAAAAGTCTCAGAAGTTTTCAAGGAAGGTTTTTTTTTTTTTAAGAAAGTCGTTTTTTAAGCCAGATTAAGACTTCTATTTCTAGGTGTTCAAACACTAATTGAATATATATTTTTGACTTAGAAGCAACAAAGTGCTGCCTGATAACTGAAGCCACTCTGTACTTTCCATATTTGTATTTTGTTTGTTTTTGTACTTTCTGCTACCTCGAGCGCTTTTTTTCCCTCTAAGCAAGCTCTATAAAGCTCATGTTGAGTGAATCTAGAAAATCTTTTAATAAAGAAAGGCTTTAAACATTACTGACTATTTTTTTATCATACTCACATATAAAAATTTTGTGGAAATGTCATCAAGGGAATCCATTCCAAATTAGATGTTCACTTTGAAATAGGAACTAAAATAAGAAAATAAATCACTCAGAATTTCAATTTTTCTATACCTATGATAAATACAAGTATGAAGGTTCCACACATGCATCACTCTAGGTAAAACTCTGTATTTAAGGCCTTTACATCATCATTTCCTATAGAAATGTAATATATATAATTTTAGTGTTGTCAGTAGCCACATTAAAAAATAAAAAAATAGGTGAAATTAATTTTAATGATGTATTTTAGTAACCTGATATATCAAAATTTCAAGACATAATCAATATAAAAATTGTTAATGAAATATTTTAGTTTTCGGTATTAAATTTTCAAAAACTTGTGTATATATTACACTTAACAATACATCTCAGTTTGGACTAGCCATATTTCAGGGCTTAATAGTCACATGTGCCTAGTGGCTACTATATTACATAACAAAGCACATGTAGTATTAGATGGCAATTTTTCATTTGAACTGTTCTGCCATTCGTAACATTTTTATATATGTTTATATGTGCAATTTATGTTTATATTTATATTTATATTGTATTAACATTTATTTATACATGTTAAAAACTTTTAAAAAGCTCAGTTTTCAAACATTAATGAATATCTATCCTACCAAACTTTGTTCACAAAGCAATTCATCATAGGCTTCTTTGAAAGAGTAAGAGCTTCTGGTTTATTGCAAATGATTTAATTTATAGAAATGTAATTTTCAAACAATTTTTAATGAGCAACACAAGCACTATATAAACAAAGAAACACCTGTATATCCTTACAATAAAGGCATCTAATTGGAATTCAAGCCTCAGTCCTCCTGAGTAATAGAGAAGAGGTGAAATCAGTATAAAACATTTGGAACACCTAGTTACTGGGATTCTCGTATCACTGTGAGAGAACCAGTGCTTTACTTTTACTCAGATATCTAAATGGCTCTAACATTTTTAGATTAGTGTAGAGATTTTTCTATGTTCAAGGTGTAAATGATGTATCATATCTTCCCTTTGATTCTAGGATTAGACACACACAGTTAAAGTTGAACAAAATAAATGTAAACTTATATGTTTTAATTTTTAGCTCTTTGTAGAGAGAATGATAGAATGTTAAAATGTGGATCTCATATATTTTTACTTTCAACTTCCTCAATTTTATAGATGAAGAATGACCAAGAATTACTGATAATCACATACCTAGTCAACAGCTATTTATTTAACATCTAATCTTTAATCCTGACATTTTAACAGCTATAGTATCTCCTCTTCACTGCCTTCTTCTTCTTCCTATCACTTACTTTGCTCTTAATCCTAGTTCTAGCTTTCTTTGGTTGTCATAGTAAATGCCAAGCCCACTGGACAGTAATCACATCAATCTGGATAGATTTAGGTTCAGGGAGTGTAAGTCTCATAACAACTCATCATTTGTCTAGTCACAATTGGCAAGTTTTGATGTCTTCCAAGGCATCCCAAATATGTTCCGATTTTTTTACTCCTATTTCCATGAGACACAACAGTGGACTTTGTAATGAAAAGAAAAAAAGAAGAAGCAAAGGAAGGGAATTGCCAAAAGAGACAAACAAGGAGATATAAAAATGCTTGGCACATTGGAGAGGGATGGAGTCCAGGGCCAGTGGACAATTTGGTCTGTATCAAAGCGTGGTGACAAAACAGTCTAGGTAGGTGAAAGGGCCAGTTTGTGAATGGTTTTGACTGCTGAGCTAGTTACTGAGTTTGGAAAAATACACCACTCATCTGTGTATGTGTGTATGTACGTGTGTGTGTGTGCTCACGCGCATGAACAACAGTGTGTTTTAAGCAGATAGTGATATGTTTAGGCTGTGTTCTAGAAAAATAATTGAGCTAACAATATAGCAGAGGAATTTGAAACAGAGAGGCCAGGTGAGAACTAGTTTCAGTGTACCATGGGAGGAGTTAATTTTGATATTAATCGATTGTAATAGTGTCTAACATTCATTCATTGTATGCATTATTTCATTCAAATCTCACCATAGCCATGCAAGGAAAGTTCTGTTATTATTCCTGTTTTACAGTTAGGAATTCAGAGAAGTTAAGTAAGTTGTTCAAGGATGGGTGACTGACTGGCCTATATCAGTTGTGTCTAAGTTTTGATTTAAAATGTATTAGTAAAGTTTTGAGCATCCTTTCCCAAGATATGTACTTTGATTTATACATTTACATATGCATTCACATAGTACATCCACACAGAAAATTATTAATAAAGCTTATTATTTTATTGTAGCCGGTGGACCATTTGGTGCAGCCACTAGGTTGTATTCGCTCCACTGTGGAGACCAGTAGTCTATATGACTGAATTTGAAGATCTTTAGACATTGCAAAATCTTAAGTTGAGAACAAGTGTCATACCTCTTAGACCTGGCTGCTTCACAAATTCATGTTAACTGTGTGGGCCCTGAAGGCATCTGAGTCTGAGACTCCATATCTCACCATCAAGTTACAGGACTATTTGTGCATTTCACCTGCTTATAATCTCTGATTTATTTATTTTTTGACTTGTTCTTACAGAAGTATTTTAAATGGTTGAGCTTAAAGCTTTACCTAGTGATAATTTAGTTCAGGTGACTTATACCACATGTGAGAAAAATAAGAAACAGAGGAGTATAACAAAATAGCTACTCAAGATAGAGGCAAAGCCTGATAGAGACTGAGAATTAGAACTCGGATGCTAACAAAGCTCAGTGTTTTCCTTTCAGATACACAGTCTACCTTGCTAGTGGCTTAATATGTAAATTTCTTGAGTGTCCAGATAGCATTTTACCCACTTGTTAATGTAATTGGCTGTAGAATTATTTTGTAAATTTTACATGATTATAATAATTATTTAGGATAGTGGTTTGCAACTCTGGTTCCATTAGAAACAAACACTTGGGGAGAAGTTTAAAATTTACTAAAGCCCAGATCTTCACTTGTAAATGTTCTTTTAAAATCATTCTAAGATGGGCAATCAGGCATTCATGTTTTTAAAAAGCTACTTAGGTGATTCTAATGTGTAGCCAGGTTTCAGATATGATTAAGACCTATCCTGATTTAATACCTGCTTTAAGGGCAACTAGAAGACACACATGGTTGTAAATATCAGGACTGATACTGTTATGAAATTGTTTTTTGAGCCATATTATGTAGATTAATGATAGATAAGATACAGAGAATTTGAAAAATATAACTCAAAGGATTGACTTAATAGGTATACATTTAATCTTTCATTTTATAACCAAAGAATACATATTTAGCTTTGAAATGACTATAGGACATAAAAAATTATAATATTCTAGACTTTCAAAATAATAAAAATAGAAACCACTTGTAATAAATACAAGAAGGACAATATGGAGCAAGTCGTGAAGACAATCAACAAAAAAATCTCTGACATTAAAGAATTGTCTAATAAAAGGACTCTTTCATGTTCCTAGATGGAAATGTTCATTATTAAATAAGTTACCAATTGTCTCCAGTTTAAGAAAGTAATTTCAATCAAAAGAACTTTTTTGAAACTTAAAAATTATCAAATTTATTTCAAAGTTAATTCAAAAAAATAAATAGGTAAGAACATCAAAGAAAATTTGGAACTAAAAGAGTCACAGCTTTTTAAAAGAATTACACAGTTAATTAAAACAGAAGGTACTGTGTAGGAACAGATAGATCTACAGAACTTAATAGATATTACAGAAACAAAATTTATGCATAAGAATTTAGTATATTTAAATGGCAGCATTTCAAATCAGGGGAGAAAAGAAGCATATTCATCACCAATTCTTAAGAAACTGATTAATGACTAGAATAAAAATTATATCCCTAAATCATGTTACACCAAAATAAGTTCAAGACATATTGAGATAAATGTAGAAATGAAGTTATTAGACAATTAGAAAAGCATTAGTAACAATTAGAAATTAGCAAATATATAAGCATTTCTAAGCACAAAGGGAAAACATAAAATAATTTTGGACTACATAAAATGTAAAAAAATTCATATCCAAAACACACTATAAATGAAATTAAAAAACATTTGAAAAACATTTGTAATCAGATATCAGAGAGCATGCAAAGAGTTTTCATGAATTGATTGTGGGCGGTCCCACACTTTAGTGAGTTTTACTTTTAGGAGGCCCACCAGATTCTCACACTGAAGATCTAAGAATGTGTCCCCTGTAGCTCTGTCATGAGAGAGGAAAACTAATCCTTGTGAAAGACACCCAGAAGGTTCTCCAAAGAAAGGCTTACTCTCTCAGGAAAAATTCTTTACCAGAGCTTTATTTCAGTTGGAAGAAGAGATTTCTGCCATTTCAAGTCCCCTCTAGACTTTCTATCTCACCTAAGGTAGGCTTAAAAAAAAGAAAAGAAAAGAAAAAGCTATACCACTGAATATGAAGATCATGGAGCAGTGGAAAAAAAATCACTAAAAAACTGAGATTTAATGATAAGATTGTAGACTACTTCCCTTCCCTCACACCTGACCATGACACTGACAAGTCTCCAGTATTATAATGGTGGATAACAGGGGAAAGAGCCGCGTGACACAGACTCTGAGGAAAAATAGTTAGAAAGTTAAGAGGGAGACCAAAACAAGAATACAAGAGGAATTAAAGACTCTAGCTTCTACAACTACAATAAATATTAAACACAGCACAACCACTGTTGGGTTTATATCTAGGCCAATTTAGCTCAATTTTTATTACCTGGTACAACATGTCTGCCTTTCAACAAAATATTTTAAGGCACATCAAAAGGCAAGAAAAAATACAGTCTGAATAGGTAAAGCTAACGTCAAAACCAAACTCCAATATGACACAGGTGTTGAAGTAATCACATAGGATTTTTAAAATAATTGGGACTAATACACTAAGGGCTATATTGGAAAAAGTAGTAGGTAAAAACTAAAAGAAAAATCTGAATAAACTATAAACTTCAGTTAATATGTATTAATATGAATTCATTAATTATAACAAATATAATCTACTAATGTAAGATGTTAATAATAAGGGAAACTGAGAGTATATGAAAACTCTCAGTACAATTTTCACAATTTTTCTGTAAATCTAAAACTGTTTTATATAAAAAGTTTATTTGAAATATTAATAGTGGTTTTCTGTAGGTGGTGGTATTATGGGTAATTTAAAAATGTTTTCTCTTTGTATTTTTAAGTGTTCCAAATTGTTTATAATGAACCTATATTACTTCTAAAGTCAGAAAAATGTTTCTAAGATCAAAAACTTTTATTTAAAAAGAAACTTTATTTTTATATGGTAGGCTTCCTGAGAATAAGAACAACATTCTTTTCTTTTTTTTCTTTCTTCCTTAACATTCTACCCCTATAATATCTATTATAGTGCCCTACTCATAGTACTAGATCAATACACGCTTGTTAACTGACACTAACCAGTTATATAGACTTGTTATAGTGAAAAATAATTAGTTTAGTATTTTTGTTCAGTTTTAAAGAGATCAATTACATGGTCAAAATATGCATGAAGGAATGAGTCAATAAAACACAACATGATTAATTATTAGATACCTTGGACCTGATATTTTTTAAAGAGGGTCACCTAATTGTTTGAGGGTTTATATCTATGCCAATCAATTTGGCTAAGTTGAGTTCTATCATGAATTATGTCAAAGTCACAAGGAAAGACCCCAAATAAAACTACTGTTTCAGAGAGAGTCAACTTTATAATTTTCAGAGGAACCAATCCTATAGTCAGTAAGAATTATTTCAGTAAAAATCAATTTTTCAGTGAGGGCATACCTTTCAGAAACTTACCTTTTGGGCCAATTCCTCTGGCGTTAGCCATGTGCTAACTTCTTTGTCTGACTTGTGAGGACAGAAAGTTTGTACAAAACCCTCCTGGCCATCTTTCTGTTATGTGAGGAGTCCTAACCAAACTTCAGTCACAGTTGCCTTTATTTTATAAAGATTTAAAACCAGTACTGCCCTTATGCCTTTCTTTCATCAATGTCTACAAGAAAGATTGCAGCTAACAGCAGGAGGCCCAAAGGTACCGAAGACAATCCAAACTCTGCCTGCCACCTTCCAGTGGTGAGAACACCCTTAAATTCTTTAAGGTTTACTTCACACCCAGGAGCACAATGGGAAATGCCTCAGGGTTCAGGGTCTTGCATTGTGTGTGGATATGCAAAGTAGCCCATGGCCTTTCTGGCCCAGAAATGGCCCTTCTGCACCATCTTTTTTTTTTTTTTTGTAGAAACAAAATGCGAACAAAGAGAGCTGGGCTATAGGCTCTTGATTATATTGGCTTGGATAATTGCCCGCACCTGCTCAGGAAAAGAATTCTTAAATATTCCTCAGTCATTCTAGAGAACTCCAACTTCAGTTGCACAGCTGCCTTTGCACCCCCAAACCTGGCATTTGGAAATAATAGTTATTAATAGTTCCAATATCTTTTTCTCTTTTGTGGGGGTTTTGGTAAAATTAGAATTAAGTTAGGATGAAACTCCCTCATCTCCAAAGAGATAGAAACCAAATGTTTCTATCTTTTTATGTTTATAGCAATCATTTATCTATCTATCTATCTATCTATCTATCTATCTATCTATCTATCTATCTATCTATCTGTCTAATCTCTTTCTATCATCTCTATCTCTATAGTATCTATATCTATCATATCTATATCTATCTATATCTATTTCTATATCATCTATATCTATCTATCTATATCTATATCTATATCTAATCTATATCTATATATATCTATATATATCATCTATATCTATATCTAATGTCTCTGCTATGTGAGCAGTCCCAACAAAACTTCAGTCACGGTTGTCCTTATTTTATAAAAATTTAAAGTATCTATATGTATAGATATAGATACAGATAGATAGATGATAGATAGATAGATAGATAAATAGATATAACCCAAGAATATAAAATAATTTGCTGTAATAAAACAATATAAAATCAATATCTGTCCTCTATTCAAATCACTCCTTACAAAAACCCTTCGTGGACTCTCCATTTTGTTAATTCACTACAATAATACTCTTGTCTTGCCAACCAGCTCCTCTCACTTAGAGTAGTATGCGTTACTACTACTTTTCTTCCCCATTCAGCTTTGAAATGAATTTATTAAGTTAATCTCATCTTCTTTTATTTTACAGTATCTTCGTGTTTAAATACTAATTTTATAAACGTTTCAATAAAGTTGCAAACCTATTACTTTTATGAACAATACCTACTTCAAAGATATTACCACTAACCTTTGTTAGTGAATTAGATATTTTTGTTGTCACTAACATTTTTTTGTAATTGATGCCTTGTTTCTGCCACCTGGTTAGCAGGTTTCAAATGAGATATGTTTGGGGGGAATTTTTTTACTTAAACACTTTAAGTCAGACAGCTATCACTTTAAAGTTGTGTGGCTCTGGAAAAAAAGAAGTGTGTTAAATTTTGCAGCATGAGATGAAGGTAAACAGCCATTCAATTTTCCTGTACTTTTGAAAGTTTTAAAATTTTATATTTGCTAAAAGTGATGTTTTATTTTTTTCTCCCTGGTACTTGTCATTTAATAATACAATTGGGGGGAACCGCACTACTTAAAAAACTGCTATGTGACTATCAATAAATCCATCGATCAAAGAAAGAGAAATTGTGTGTTCAGCTTTCCATCTTCTTAGAAAAAAAAAATTATTTTTTAGAGTCAGATAGTAGAGCCAAATACCACCTAAGAATTCGACCTTCAGTCTCTGGGGAGATGTTTTAAATTTCTCTGTGTGTCAGCGATCTAGCAAAAAGTGAAAGAAATTTTGTCTCTCATAGCAAGCTGACGAACATGGCAGGTTGTTCAAAATTCCTCTCAATTTAATGAGTATGTAGGCTGAATCTTGCCTTCATCCTGAAGAAGGTAATCAGAATTGAAGTACCTTGGAGGAATGGGGTGGAAAAGCCAGATCCATCAAGATGACAAGTTCATTCTCTAATCCATTTTAGAGTAAATTTGTCTCTATTTGGTTATGATCATTCCAGTTCCAGTGGTATATTCCCAATTCTAATACCAGAAGAATTTGGTTTATTTAAAAAACTGTCAACAATTATGGCTCAAATTTGTCTGTGTAAATGGAAAGTAAATATCTAAGCTCCTTCAATGAACAATGCATTTTCTTTATTTCTCTTGGGTGTTTCTTTAAGCCTTAGATAATGGAAGAGTCTTTGATTAGTGTATAACAGTCTGCTAATTGTCATTTCGAGAACTTATATTATTAAATGATGTTATTAGAGTCAAAAATACATGGCTATGTAAAATCATACAAATTATTTACATTAAATTTTTCCATACCATTGATATGTTGTCTTTTTACTCTTTACAATCTAAAATATAGAGTGATAAAATTTTCATCCTTTCAAGCACAAGAAACAGTTGTAAATGACAATTATAATTGTGTTTTGTGTTATGTGTTGGAAGCCATTCTTGATGAATGCCCTGCAGACAGGGTTGGAGTTGCCTGCAAGCTAGAAGTTTGCAGAGCAGGTGGGCTCGTTAATGGATAGCTTGTTACTGAAGGAGGAAGTTTGGCTTAATGGATAGCTCGTTATTGAAGGAGGAAGTTTGGCTCAATGGAAAGAGTTGAATGTTCCTTGCCCCAGGAAATAAGAGATGAAAACAGGAACAAGGATATTTTGAGAGAACTTATGTAAAGGTCAGCAATCATTTGCATATGTGTGGGTGTTGCTTCTCAGGCACATCCAAGGGTATATATATATATATATATATATATATATATATATATATATATATATATATATGCTGTGCTAAATAAACTCAGGGCTCTGTATTCACTGTTCACCCTCCCAACTCTATCTTCTGTCTCTCTCTTTTCTCAATCCTCACTCCCCCACTTGGGAACTGTTTGCTCTAAGCTGGCAGGCTCCAACAGTTATGTCTTTTACAATTTGCATTATCTGATAAGAAAAAAGAAAGAGGGCTTTTCTCTTTCATTTTTATTATGCTGACCAAATGCTCTTCCTTTTTCTCACTTCTTCATTATAAAAATAATACATATTTATTACAGAGGTTTTGGAGGATATAGAAAAGTAAAAAATCAAAATTACCTGCCATACAGTGTAATTACATCAAACAGTAAAAAAGATTACCTTTTGAACATGGTTTTGTATCTGGATTTTATCACTAAACATTGTACCTGTTTAATGTTATTGTAAAGCTTACATATTTTATGTTATTGTAAAGTTTACAAGTTTTGATGCTTATACATTTTCCACTAGAGGATTTTACATAATAGATTTAACTATTCACCTAATTTTGCATATATAGCTTGATTCTGAGTTTTTGAAACATCATAAATAATATTGTAATAAATATTTTTGTCTATAAATCTCTTTGCACATGACTAAATATATTTTTCCTCAGGATAAATTCTTGAAAGAATTTATAGGGTAATAGTCCAATTTTACTAAAGGAAATATATATTTTTGAAAATGTCTAAATTTCCCTTAAGAAAAAAGATTTATAGTCCCATTGCAGAGTATGATTTATAGTCTCATTGCAAAGTATGAAAATGAGCATTTTACATGCTTACTCGTGATAGCTATTAAATCTTTAAAAAAAAACTTTGAACAATGAAAAATATTTAACTTGTTTTAATTTGCATTTAAAAATTTCTCGAGATTTAGCTTTTTTCCATTGATTATTTGGAAATTATATTCCCATAAATATGCTTCTTTTGTAAATTTATCATTTCTTTCTTTTTTTCCTCCTATGGGTTGTTTCTTATTGAATTTTGAGAGCTCTTTATATATTAAAGATACCAACTTACTATATTTATCCTCAAGCATTTTTTCCATTTCTTGCTTGCTTTTCTATGTATAAGTTTCTTCTATGTATAGAAGTTAATTTTTATGTCATCAAATCTATTATTTCCTCTGTTAATGTGCGTAGAGAGCCTCACTCAGATATGATCTAATTATTCTATGATATTCTTCTTTTTATATAAATCTCTAATCTATCAGCAGCTTACCTAAAGATATAGTTTAAAATAAAGATTTTATTTATTTTTCCCCAAATAGTAAAATATTTTTCCTGCTAAATATGTCCATTACTCTTCTCTCACAATTTTATTTTTACCATGTACATAATTTGCACATATACCAAGGTTTTTTGCAGGTCTAATTATGCTGTTTTATTGACTATTCTTATTTATTACTATTGCATTTTAATAGTGATAACATTATAATATAATACATTTGTTAGAGCAAATTGAATAACTTTTCCCCCTTACCCTCAGGAATACTGCTCCCAAAGTATCTAATACAGTATTGTGCAATATGAAAAATTTCACATTCTTTTATAAAAAATTTATATCATGAGTTATAAAATGTGCTCATTTTGCATTTCACCTATGAAATTGAAATTTGTCCTGCAATCAATGTTAACAAACAGCAGTCATGAAATAGTTATTATTTCAAGCATTAGCTTGATTATAGCTATTTATATTGTTACTGTAATTATATTTTGTGCATTGCTGACATTATATATGTAAAATTTGTATAATTTAAGATGTCTTCAAGATTACATTCTGTGCCTTAAAAAGAAGTTATTGTATATGCAGAAGATGTGAAAACTGAACTTAGGGCATATTTGTTGTTAAAAGAAGGCCTTAAATTTTATTATATCTAGCAAAAGAAACACCTATTTGCTTTGTATGACCTAAACAAGGAAGATGCCTCCAAGAAAATGACTAAGATACAAGAAAAGTATTGCCTATTATTCACTAAGCAATGAAATAAAGACAGTAGAAGTTGTCAAGTCTTTTGGAATAGATCAAAGAAATTTCCAAGCAATGAGGAACATATGTGACTGGTTTATGAATTGTGCAGAACTATTTGTAAGGCATAGAACATTAAATTATCAGAAACTTCTTGCTGACTTTGAAGAGAAGCTGCTTAATTTCCAGCATCATGTGATTCAACTGAATAAAAGTGTTGGTATCAAAACTTATAAAGTGGGTGTAAGTTACTTGGAGAAAAACATTGGAGGTAGTAAAGAAGTACTTTTTAAAAAACATTCTGAATCATTAAACCTCTTTAAGGCACCAGGAATGATATGGTAGCAACATTTCTATCTAAATAAGTATGTCTTTTTTTTTAAGTAATAAGAAAAGATTGCATTAAAATTTAATTGCCAGTATCAATACTACATAAAATAATGGCATAGCTCATAATGACTATATAGTATTTTATATTGAATTAAGACTTAACATTAGTTGCCCTGATTCTCTTCTTTAGCGACTTAGTATATACATAGCATGAATCTGCCTTTGTCTTATGAAACTCTATAAACAGATTTTGAACTCTCAATAACTATGGTGTTGCTAAAGTTTTCGAAGGCCATTACAGCATGGCAACGTCCACGTAGAAAAGTATCTGTCTAGTTAGTAAGCCTGAGAACTTGGAAGTTGGTTTTCCAAAGCCAACTCATATCTAGGGTTCGACTTTCCAAGTTCCTTTCACTTTCAGTAACTTTTAAGACAGTCTCAGCTCTTTTGGAGATAACTTTGAGTGTTCATGCATTCATAATTCCAATCTACACTTTCTATCTTATCTCTTCTGTGAAGTCTCAGAACCATCAGAGATTGATGGCTCTTCCCTTTTATTCTGAGAAGTGTTAGAATTTGAATGTCTATTTCCTTCATTCACATACTTAATGTAGACTCCAAATGCAAATTTTATCTTTGTTGTTCCACCTTTACTAATCTTTCTTATCAGTGACAGAGACTGGACAATCCTCCCCTTTCTCTGGTGGTTGGTGTTCTCTTGCTGCCAGGGATCTCCTAGACCTTCCTGCAATTTCTTTCCTTCCCTTTTTGTATTTTTTGTTACTTCTGACACTCTTAAAAAAGTATAAAATACCTCTTTCACCTTTTGCCTTTTTCTACCCCATCTTCCTTTGCATTAAATCTGCAATCTCTGGAACATGGTCATTACCCAGAATGCTAAATGTAGGTCAATTGATGTTGCTGTAAAAAGCACTACAAAAAAGGGAAGCGTACAGCTTCTTCATGCTCATTACAGAGAAAATACAAGATCTACAATGCTGTTATGAGAGAAGAAGGTGACTATGCCCTAGCTCTTACTGTGTAGTGCTACTCCAAAAAAGCATTAAGAAAATAAAAGCTTAATAAATTATACACATAGTGTATCCAATATATTTATAACATAATTTAAAACAATTTTTCTTTTTCTATTGACTTGTGATGTCAGCTTTATCATATACATAATTCTTACAGTTACCATATTGCCATGCATTTTGTATTATAATATTATCTTCGATTAAATCCTAGACCATGTGTACAAGGCACAAAATCAGGAATTGCTTGAAGGCAGGAGGACTCTTGTGTTTGTGTAGATTTGGTAGTTTTAAAATATACTCATAAAACTTCTGACTATTCTCCTAATTTAATGTGGAGCTCAGTTCTTTTCTACTTGAGTGGGTGCTAGACTTAGTGACTTACTTCTAACAACTAGAATATGGCATGTGACTCTTGAGACAAAGTGATAGTCTTGCTCTATCATTTTGATTCCTAGACAGATAGTCTAATATTCATCACTCTCTTTGGGGAAAAATATAGCTGCCAGTTTGTGAGTATGCTCAAACAGACTTAAAAAGAAGTCCTTGTGGCAAGGAACTGAACCCTCCTGCCAATAGCCAGAGAGGAACTGGGGCTCACTGCCAACAGCCATGCGAGTGACTATCTTGGAAACAGATGTCACAGCTCCCATAAAGCCATCAGGTCATTTCAGCCCCAGCTGACATCTTGTACCCCAAGAAGGTTCTGGAGCTTGAATACCCAGCTAAGTAGCTCCAAATTGCTGATCCACAAAAACTGTGACATAATTAATGTTTGTTGTTTTAACCTGATGAGTTCTGGAGGTAATTTATAATAGGGAATTAAACAGAAACAGATGATGATAGCTAAGCTAGATCATACTTCCCAAACATTTGCTGGTGGAAATAGCTGACATCCCAGAGGATAGGCCTCTGGGATGTGATCAGTTACAGTCTACTTTGACCACACCAGGTTATAAATCCTTTTTCCAATATCTCCATCTCCTTCCCTTTATCACTTGGTATATGTGTCGGGGTGGAGGGTGAGGTAGCCCCATGTTTCCTAGTCACCATATGGAAGAGGAAAGATTATCGTTACCAAAAGTCATGCTCTAAGCACTTTGTTATGTATAGTCTTAGGCAGCTATTATCCATATTAAAAGACAATTTCAAGGCACAGAGTACATGAGGCTAATCTAAGCTGTTACACAACACTGATAGAACTTTATTTTAATTTTTGGAATTTGTAATTTGAACCATATCTACTAGGCATCAAAATGATAGATACATATTAGCAGTGATAATTCTTTAAGCATAAAAATAAAGCCAGAATAAGAAAGTAGAAGAAAAAAGTAACTAGCATTTATTGAGGACCCACTATATTTTAGCTATTGAGATAGGCAAGATTAGTACACCAAAAATGTGGATATAGTTACCTCCATTAATATTGGTCTACTTCCTTTGCTTCTGACTTTGATGCCAATAATCTATGCCCTTAATTTGCCCCTTCATTTGTATGGCCAGATTTCATTTGGTCACAGACTTAGTTTATCTACTTCTTGCCTATACTTTTTAATGTCTTATCTTGGGTTTGCCGATTGAACAATGATCAAATAAAAACACTTTGCATTAGTTGTGCCCTCCACCTCCAAATTTCTTTTGTCATATTTTATCATTCTACATGAAGTTCCATTTTTATCTATTATGATCCCTGATCCATACTACCTATGTACTTTAGACATAAGTGCCTTATTAACACCATGTGGTATTATAGGCACTGATAGAAAGTAATATAATTTAAAGAAGGGTGTTGTGACCACCGGTAGTAATACAAAATAAATGGTTTCAATAGAAACTTATTAATTCTCAAATATTCTTATCATATTTTTGCACATATTCTATCTAATTTTGGGATTACTACTCAAGTGATCTTAGTCTTCTTTTACCTGCAATTACAATGTTCTGCCAGTAATCAGACCTGGTTGGGAATCTGTGGTCCAAACAGTCAATATTTTAGATACAGGTAACACAGAGATAAATGAGTAATTGTGCTCACTTGGTGGTGATTTTTAGTTCAAATAAAAATATTTACTATAAGATAAAATTGTTAATGTCAAAAAGCAAGTTCTGAAAAGAAACACTCAGATCTGCTCTGAGTTACTCTAAAGGCTAACCCTGGTTTATCCCTGAACTTGACTATTTTTTCGACTTAAATTTGTTAAGTTGGATTCAAAGTCTCCTTGGTATATGTACATAGTCAAAGATTTGGGGTTTTGCTGCCTTTCAACCAAAAGCTTTGCTTGCATTCTGTAATTCAAAGGCAAAGAGGATCTTTTCTTTTAACATTGCTACTCAACACAGTGTTACTTTAAAAGGAAAGATTATATATATATTATTTGTGGGACAGAATAAAAATATATCATTATAAGCATTTTCAACTGCTCCCCACCCTCAAGAAACCATCTTGGAAAGCAAGAAGAGGAATTTTTTTTTTGGCTGTGAGAGTTCTTAGGTATACTTTTGTTCAACAGAATCTTGGTAAAGGAAGAACAGGGAACTTGATAGAAGTTAGAGAGGTCAAAATAAGTCACATAGAAAAGAGTCTGCACCAGAGACAGATCAGGCAGGATACAAGAGCATTAGCTAGGCTGAGAGAGAGAGTTTGGGAAGTTGAATTACAAGGAGAAACAGGGACTTTGGGGCATCTGCCACATGTGAAAAGAGTTGTAGTATTGGAAAGAAAATATTTCCAACTTTTTTTCTGGTTGTTCTTCCTTTTAGATGTTTTTTATGAATGGCTGCAGTAAAAATTTACATTATTTTTCTATTATTTTGAATGCTAGACTGATGCTTCTTTAATGTGAAATTATGCCCACAAGGGGCCATGAAATGGCTGGGTTTTGTATACATAATACTTTTTATAAACTATTTTTTTTAAAGAACAGGCCCCAAATTGTTTTTATCTTTAAATATCTTAGACCTATTTATGATGCTTCCCTCAGGGGCAAGCTATACAACACACAGCAAGCTCTTCAAATTAGTTTTGTAGGACTGAAATTCAGGAAGTAGCCAATAAAACAGAATTTGCAGCTGTAAGGGAGTGGCCACGCTTGTACTTCTAAGTAGCTCCATTTGACTTTTCCTTTCTACCATGTTCTGTGACCTCTAATTCATCCCTGTCTGTCTCCAATGGTCTAGCCTAAGGATTTGTGACTTGATAATGTTATTATGTTTCCATGTATGTGGCATTTCAGGTTACCTCTTAACTCTGCTGGCCTTTGGCTCTGGAATTAGTCCCTGAGTTCCAGTTTCCTTAGAAATGATCTTATCAGCCATTTTCACTGTCTTGGTTTCATCATTATGTGGTAGGGCTCATGGGCTCCCATGGAGTACAACTACTTTCTGTTTCCAAGCAGCCTTTGAAAGTGCTTGTGGTAAAAAGCAACAAACAGAAACAGTAATTATTTTTTACTGGAAATGCGATCTGTTAAGATCTACTCTATCTTAGAACATTTTATCTGGAAACAACAAATAAGTAGAACTTTATAAGGTTTAAACCAGAGGTGCATAGTGTTGTTAGTCAATTATTAATTTTTTAAAGTCAAAATATCAAAGAACAGATCACTTTATATATATTTGTGTATTGAGTTAAGAGTTAATGTTTATCATTTCTCAGGAGGCTCAGTTAACTACTGGCTTAGAACCAAACCTTCCATTATAATTATATAAGTTTGGCACCTGCACAATGAATATAACCAAGTGAATTATATTATGATGAAAAAATTGGGGAAAATGTTTTATTTTATTAACACAAATTATCTATTGAGCTAAAATGAATACTAATTTCTTAATGAAAAGCACTATTAAAAGGTAAAAATTTAATTGTGAAAATTGCCTCATTAGGAGGCAGGTAAAATCATGGTTGAAGTTTTCTTAGGAAAATGTCCACCAAAAATTAAGAAAAATGTATCTAGTTTTCATAATTGTTTTTACTGAGTTTCAAAGTTTGTGAGAATAATAATATATGATTGTGTTTTCAGTTATATATATAGAACAAACATCAGTTATATACATGAGAAGCTCTTATCAGGTTTTCTTGTGTGGGGAGGTGGGGAATAAGGGGGGGGGGTTGATTATGTAAGACATATTCTTGATATGTTGATTATAATTATAGGAGAGATGATTGCTCAGACTTTCCCTCTGACTTCATCATAAATACTCACTACTTGGTTTTTAAAGATTTTAAGTTAGAACAATAAAAAAATAATAAATGCTCTCAATGAAAATATGTGCACATAATTTAATTCCTTAAGACCCACACAAATTCCAGTTGAAACAAAATTTTATTAAATTTGACCACTTTTTTCTGCATTCCCAATTCACTATAATGAGAGTTTTCAACTGGTTCCTGGGTAAAAAAAAAATTTAGAATAAGCATACTTTTAGATGAAAGAGATATTTTATTAGATCATGTGTGTGTCTGCATATGTGTGTGTGTGTGTGTGTGTGTGTGTGTGTGTGTTTGAAAGAGGGGTAGGAGGGAGAGAGGGAGGGAGGAAGTGGGGGAGAAAGAGAGAAAGAGACAGAGAATGAAGAATCTTAATATGAGAGTGAAATGAAGTCATCTCTATTTCTATGGACTAGTGGAATATAGATAAAATAAAATGTCATATAACCAGCAAATCTGTGTTTTTTCCTCAAACCATAAA
This sequence comes from Macroglossus sobrinus, assembly GCA_004027375.1. NCBI lineage: Eukaryota > Metazoa > Chordata > Mammalia > Chiroptera > Pteropodidae > Macroglossus > Macroglossus sobrinus. Next base: position 62,651 of record PVKZ01002408.1, read on the forward strand.
AATGTCTTATTTTTGCCTATAGAAAACTCCTATCAGAGGAGAGGTAGGCCTGAGAAGCAATCTGGAGAACGATTTCTAGGCTGGTGGTCAGGAATCAGATGTTTTATTTTTTTTCTTCTTAAATTTTACCCTTTTAAAGATCACGAAGTAATTTTCTTTCTTTCTTTCTTTTTTCTTAGGAGAAAAGAAAATACAATGGTTTTCTTTAACCTTGTTCCCATGATACATTCACATCTCTGCCATTCCTAATAAGTATAATATAAAGGAAAGAAAAGATATATCTACTTGTCATATCTCCTCCAATAATTGTAAAATCATCACCATTGTCATGTTCCTTTCTAAAGATATTTGGAGGAATACATAGCCTAAAAATGTGATTCTAATCATGTAATTCTGAATAACTAAATGAGAAAGAGAATGGAGAAGCAATCACAGAAATCAAAAGTATAAGAAATTATGCTTTTAAAACAAATAGATAAAAGAGGAGGACCAGATTACCAAAAGAGAAATACAAGAGAATAGCATGAACCTATAAGAAGGGCATCATAAAGGCTGAAGCTAGAAAAAGTCAAGTAGTTCAACCATTTCACTTGGAGGAAGAAAATGAATCCATGAAATAATATTTATTTGTTGTCTACATAGCATTTATTCTGTATGTCTCTTGCCAATAGTACCCTAATTTTCTTTTGCTGAATTCACTTTCATAATGAGGTTTATATGGAAAAGATCTCATTTTCAGTTCCAGAGATAGGTCCTGAGTCATTTAATTCATTCAATTTATCCCTTCCTCCTAAATACCAAATTTAGTTCAGGGATGGATATCTGACCCAGTTAAGCCCAGTGAGAAAGTATGAACCCCAGGATGCATATGAGAGTTATCAGACACTCTTTTTTCCTTAGATAAATTGGTATGATACAATGATGTAAGTCTTGAACTGTTCTCATCATTTTTTTTTTTTTATCATAGTGGGAAGAGACTTAAAATTGGATAGAAAACTATAAGACAGAGGGAAAAAAAATGAGAAAAAATTAATCCAGTAAGTTAGCAGATCATATCTCTCTTAGAGTAAAAATTACCTCTGGAATTTTAAGTTAAATGAGATAATAAATACTCTTTATTATTTAAGACAGTTTGAATTGGGCTGAATTTTACTGTCACTTTCAACCAAAGTATCTAACTGACTAGAAAATAGGAATGATGGTATAAGTTAATTAGGTACTATTTTTTTTGTATAACTTATTTTCTGAGTACTTTAATATTTCAATCCTCAAACAATCTCCAAGAGTAGAAAGGATAGCAATAAAACCTTAATCTGAAAGGAGATGCCCACTTAGGAAATTGATCTTGAGAACAGAATTCCTTTGGAACCATTGTTGCAGAAATGTGTTGGGGGTATAACCAGTTACTTGTACACAGAGGATAGGAAGGCATTGTGAAGGTAGAAGAGTCAAAAGAAAAGAAAAGCAAAACTGGGTTGTAATGGCAAAGGAAGAGTCTTTGAGAACTTGAAAGTATCTTCACAATAATGAGAAGATATCTTAGTGGTAAGATGTCTTTATGGGGTTTTGAAGATCAGGGAAGCTTATCTCTCCAAAAAAAGAATTGGTGCTATCTCTTCAGATCTGTGAAGTAATCTTCGTGAAGTCAATTGTATTTATTATTTAGCAGTGTTAAAGGAAATCGTACCTCTTGTCTGTCGATGTCTTTTTGTCAATCATAATATTGTTCTGATGAAACACTGTGTTGTTGAGTATTATTAAATTGCACTTTCTGGTAGGAAACTTGCATGTCAGAAAGGCTAAATAACCTGACAAAGATTGCACAATGAGTTAATGATGGTTCCAGGGTCTGAAATTTTGACCATCTATTTTCAAAGCCCATGTGTTTTCCAAAACATGATGTTGCTTTTGTCTTCTCCTCAGGGAAAATAATGTTCAAACTGGGGAGGATAGATAAAGCATTTCAAAGAGGAAATTAAAGTATTAAATGGAACTGTAGACTGAGGAAGCACCTGGACATGCTGACAGAGTTTCAGACATCCAAGCCTAGCTGAATTATGTATTATGGGGCAGACAAACTTGTAAATGTCTTGAACATTGGAGAATTTATAAGATATAGATGATAAACATTATTCTCCAATGGGAGAAAAGGTGGATTCTGAAATCATAGACTGATGATTTATAATCTCTGACCCAGACTGCTTCTCTGAATTTCAGAACTACATAGCCTTTATTCATGATATTTTAATTAAAGTTCAGTTGGAGATGGTTAAACAAATGCTTTCTAAAAGAGGTAAGTTTTAAGTGGTTAGTATCTGTGCCATGACACACTTTTCATTAAAAAAAAATTGCATTAGTCAAGGTTCTCCAGAGAAATGGAATCAATAGGAGAATGTGTGTGTGTGTGTGTGTGTGTGTGTGTGTGTGTGTATTTATGTATGTATGTATGTATGTATTTATTTATTTATATATAGCTGTTATGGAGGCCGAGTTTCAGAAATTATAGCCAACTAGCTAGAGAGCCAGAAGAGCTGATAGCATGGTTCCAGTCTGAAAGCTTGGTTCAAGACCCAGGAAGAGCCCGCGTTCCAGTTTAAGTCTGAAGGCAGGCAGAAACGATGTCCCAGCTTGAAGTCAGGAGAAGTTCTATCTTATTCAGTTTTTTTGTTCTCTACAGATCTTCAACTATTTGGACAAGATCCACTCACATTGGGGAGAGCAATCTGCTTTACTTATTCTATTGATTCAAATGTTAATCTTATCCAGATACACCCAGAATAATGGCTGACCAAATATCTAGGCACCCTGTGGCCCAGTCAAGTTGACTTGTAAAATTAACCATCTCAGAAATATTTATCACATTTGAGGATGCTACAGTGATGGAAAGGAAAGCTAATATATCAGATGAAACAATAAGTATTCAAAGTAATTTTGAGAAAATTTGAGTAAAGATTTCTGAGGAAGTGAGACTATAAATGTTTTTTCTCCTAGCACTGAATAAAATACATTTGAAAAATAAGAGGAAATGAACATACAGAATTCAAACAAAGGAACAAATAAAACAGTCAAAAATTCTCAATAGGAAACCAAATAAGGAAAGAGAACCAATTTTATGTTACATAATTTGAAAGTTGTGGCCAAGGAATGAAACTGATTAAAAAAAAAAATTTTTTTTTTGTAGCACCTGGTAGCTCCTAGCCCTATCCCTAAAAGTAGGAGTGAGGAAAGAAAGGGAGTTGATAAAAATCCTGAGAATTTTTACTAAGACCTTTAAATAAAAAGAAAACCAGACTGAGAAATAATGTTAGAATAGAGTCAAGGAAAATTTTCCCTTCCTTACTATAAGTCTCCAAATATAGCCACTAGGTCATGGCGTAAGCAGCAGGGATATGAAAGCACAACATACCTCAGAGAACTGTGATAAATTAGGGCAAGGAGATTATGGGAGAAGAATATTTCCTTAGTGGGTGGAGAGGACCCAGACAAAGGTATTTCACCAATGCTTTTCATATTTCACTTGAAGTGAGACAGAATGGCTCGAGGGAACTGGAGCTGAGCATTTCCCTTCCTCCAGGTTGGTTAGGCTCTGGTAAAACCCCAATAGGTTAAGTTCTGGCAAAATAGTTTCACCTGAAGGCAGGCATTGGTAAGAACTGAATGCTCTGGTATGTTTCCAAAAAAAAAAAAAAAAGGTCCCTTTTTCTTCCCTCTGAAGAAAGGCAGAGGGAATTTTTCTCTGATCTTCACTGTGAGAACCTGGTAGAGATCCTGGATATAAAACTCAAAAGAAGTGTGAGGCCCACAATGACTTGGTTCTTCTGAGTTTGTATCTGTCAGCCTTTTTCGCACTCAGCCTCCAGCAGATTATCAATTACAGTTCAGTTTTCAATCCCAGTACTGGTTTCTGTGGACATTTCTGATCTCTGGGTTTTTGTTCCAATATGTTGTGACTCCCTGTATCTTCCTGTATGTCTCTTTAATTTTGGAGGCCGCAGTTTACTCTGTGACTTCACTTCTCTGACACATGTGTGAAGTGTTTATTTTTCAGTTTTTTACTAGTTTGAAGATGGAGTAGTTACTTCAAAGCTCCTTACCTGCCAAACCAGAACCAAGAAGTCCACAGACTGCTTTCTAAGCTAGAGCAATAGCATAGAATTACTCTCTCTTATGGAAAAGATTCATTTATCCAAAGTTGAGAAATTCCTTTAGTTTAACTATAGATTCTTTTTTTCTGCTAAGTTTATATTAAATTTAATATTAAGTTAATAGTGTTATTAAATTTAATATATGTTTTCAATGAAAATATGTTTAATGGTAACTTTTAATGAAATTTTTCTTGACTTGAACATATATTTATCTATTTCAATTTGTAAATGAAAAGGTATATGAATATTGTTTCTATTTCTGGATGGTGGCATTTTTAGAGATTTCTTGCTTTCCTTTTTAAAAATGTTTATTTAAAAAAATTCTGTGTGTATTAATTTTATAAAAACAATAAATGCGTTTTAAAAAATACCTCAATAAGTTGATTTGTGGGCCCATAAAATAAAGAGTAACAAGGACAAATGTAAATTTCTGCTTTTAGTGGCAAAGAATCATAGAGCTAACTCATAAATGGCATGCTCAAAATCAAGATAAGGTTTTCATTTCCATGTTCAGTGTTACCTTTTCATCCATAACATTCTACCAGAAGAAGTTTGCAAGATCTTTGACTGGAGTCTTGAAGCTTCCATAAAGTAGAAATAAATTTATGTTTATGGCCCTATCCTTTTTCAAAATTATAAGTATTATGAGTAGTAATGTTATTGCAAAACTAAATTTTTATTTCAAACATACAGACAACAATAGAAATAAACTATAAATATATGTTTGCCACTTATAAAATATTAGCATTTTGTCTTATTTGCCTTGGCTGCTGTTTTCTTAAAAAAATTGCATATTATGAATTCAATCACAGACACAAGCCTCTCCCCTGAATCCATTCACCTATCCTACTCTCCCAGAATTAAATAATATTCATTGTGCCCCAGCTAATTTTTTGGTAGAAATCATATCCAAACAGCATCTTAGTGAGTTTTTTGAAACTTCTAGGATACATTGAAATTGTTTGACCCCTTCTCACTCATAGTAAAAGTGTTTTGTCTATTTATCCAATATAATTGTGATATGTGACATATGGCAGTATCTGTTGTACGTACAGAAAATACCAGAAAGATTAATACTGGAGTCCAACCTTAGAAAACTCCGCTGTTGATTTTCATTAAAATTCAAAATTTCCCATTAAGTATTAATAACATTTGTTCCTGTTTTGCAGTTAGCACAAGAACAATGAATTTAATTTGATGAGGAATGAGAGCTGAAACCTATTCACAGGTTTTCATTGTCCTATAGGACTACATAACTTTTATTTTTGTATATAGGAATCCCACTCATAGAAAAAGAAGCTAGTGATAACATCTGTCTTGCTTAGTAATATGTAAAAAATAAAATGGCAGAAACGATAAGCTTAAGGTACTAGGTCACAAATAACCAGAACAAGTTAGAAACTTGTTTTCAATTTAGAAGGGCACTATCTCAAGTCTAATTACTTATCAACCATTTTTAAACTAAGAGGGTCTAGAAGATCTAGAGAGCCATGCATACATAATCAATAATTTGCCTTGCCTGAATTAGAATTCTCCTGGTGCCTATTAAATTTAAAGGTGAAAGTTCAGAAAGTACTAAGGAAGAACAAACTGTTTCTGTGGTCTGACACATTCTGAGCCAAAGTCCATAGATGAGTGGAAGAAACCAGAGGATGTAATAAATGAGTGACCGAGGAAGACTGAGTGAAAATCAACATGCCAGACTTCCAGAGATGGAGAAAAAGAACAAGAGCCTGCCTCTTCCTGTGAGAAAGATCAGAAATATCCAAGGAGAAAAGGCTATGGTTCTGAGTTACAGGGGACTGGTACGTAGCATAAATCAGGAAAGGACGATAAATAATGAGAGCTCTGTAGCTTGTTTTTATATGCTGCCTTCCTCTGAGAAGTTCATCACGCTTAATGGATAACATCTAATTAAACTTTACAACATGTCTGGAAGTGAGGTATTGAGTGTTATTTCTGTGTTTTACAGATAAGAAACTGTTACTCTGGGTCTTGGCTCCCACTGTTAGCAGCACATTAGAGAGGGGGTTTTAAATCTGGCTTCTACATCAATGCTATATTCATTGTCTTGTCTTACTGAGAATATCAAGAAGTCAGATAGTTATAAGATACTAAGAATAGTAGGAGAAATCTGAAGGAGTCATTATTTCTATTTACAGAATGTTCTTCCCAAAATGGATGGCTTCCCTTCCCATTTGCGAAACATTCTAATTCGAAAAATAATCATGCGCTGTGGGAAAGGAATTCCCATTTCACAGAGTGGACAATTGGGTCTCAGAGAGTTTGAGAAATCATTCACCTTTACCCAATTCATGGCAGAGCCAGCATCTAAACCAGCTTTCCTCAATGGTAAAAATCACACTGTCTTAATACAATACAGGCTGGGATTTTGACCCTCTGTTCCCTTACTGGGGTGAGCTGAAATGTATACATATCTTTAGAAAGCATTTTATTACCTGGCCCTTGGGTATCTCTCTAGTCACATCTCTGAATATATCCCTCTAGTGAAACAGATAACTTTCAGTTCATTGAACCACAGCGCAGCCTCCACTCCCTAGCCCTGAATTTTCTTTTCTAGCACTCCATCCACTTAACCCTTTCATCTGCTAAACTGCTCATTACTCACAAGTCCCAGCTTAGTGTCATTTTTCCTTGAAAACGTTCTTTAACTCCAAAGATGAGACTAGGACCCCTTCTTGTGTTTCCTTCAAGCCTTGGACTACCACCACTGTAGCACTTTCACTTTGTATTTATGATTGCTTTTCTCTCTCTTTTGTCTAAAACAGCAGCCTCAGAGCAGGGCCCAATGTTTGACAGTAGTAAAGGTTTAATAAATTCTTATTAAATAAGTGAATTCTAAGCTTCAATTGTTTACATTATTCATGCCCTATTTGCTTCCGAACTTCACCTTCTTTCTTGGAACCAACCAGAGATTGCCCAACAACATACAGCCTTGATTGCCTTCTTTCTCTGAGCCTGAGAAATATGGAGCACTTAGTTTCTCCAAGTTAAAAAATGGAGACACCAGGTATCTTCAGAGAGCTACCATAGCCTTATAGGAAGTCTAGGCCATCTGTGGAGTTCTTCGTGCTTCCCCATCAGACCCACTTGAAGATCTCCATGCTATTTGGAATGGTTTCAGTTGATTTCTGATGGTTGCTTCCATTCCTTTCTTCACTCATGTCCCCTCTCCTTTCCAGGCTCTTATTTCTCCCCTAATTTTACTGTTTCTTCTGGCTTACTTTCTACTAAAGACTCTTTCTATGAAATTTTTATGTTACTGAAGATCCCAGCTGTCCCCAGTCATTCCCCTTTCATCCCAAATATGTCCCATTTCAGGAGGTTGTTCTCTGCTCTTGATATCCACTGGTAGGGTTTTAATCCAACTTTAACTTGGCCGTCAAGGCTCACAGCTTCCTTTGGATAAACAGCTTGAACAGAATGTACAGCAGACAATGTTACCACAGCTGATTTTAAACTAGGAGGCCCAGGGTAAAAAGAACAGACTGAACAATGGATCATAGCCCTCTTTCTTATCTGTTTTGATTGTCATTTTAGAACAGCCAAAACCGACTAACATTTTCATTTGGAAGAAAAGAAAATCCCCAACTCAGCAGTCACAGTCCTAAAGTACATTGAACAACATGTAATTTTTATGTAATGTATTAGCATTATTCATGAGGGGAGAGAGGCTACAAAAGCAGTGGTGAAATGAAATTAATATCTTAAAAGAAGCTTTTCCCAACATATAAAGTAAAATCATGAATGTTAAAACATTTTATTGTCTATTTACAAAAAAATTAGAGATGACATTATCCTCTTTTAGTAACCATGTTAATCTATTCTGTCAACAGTAATTTACTGAGTCCTCCGTATGCATTTGGAAAATCTTTTACACCATATAAATATCAAACCCTTAAACAAATGGATGAATCCATACATTTATAAGGCTTGCCTTTGCAAAGCAAAATTCTTATCTAAATTTTCAAATGGCTACAAGTCATACTGCTTTTATGTTTCTATACAACTCATCTAAATACTCTGTGTTGCCCAAGTGGCCACATCCTTCATAATCATCTATCTATAACAATTCTTTCTTTCTCTTTCATTACTTACCATACCACTACAGAACACTAACACATGTCTCAAAGGATTTATTTTGATCTCAGAAATAATTTTTCTATGAGTGGGATGGAGAGGGGATACAAGTATTCTTTCAGAGTACTGGGGAGGAAATTCCTCTTAGACAATCCTGAATCAGGTGATAATCAAGACTTCTTAATAAGAGCAGAGACCAGCTTTAAAACTGCCTCGTAAAATAACAGCATCCTAAATAGAGAAGAAGTTGAGTTTTGTATTGCAACTTGCAGAAGCATTCTGAAAGGACTCAGAATTAGACCACTTCTGCAGAGCACAGAAAGAGACAGGATGGATTTTCTTCCACATTTGATTTGTTAGAAACCAAATTCAAGGAGATTTTATAGCCTTTTAGTACTCATAAGCCTTTCATTTTGTCCCTGTTTTATAGCCTTCCTTGCTGAAACCGTAATGCACTGGGGAGACCTGCCAAGACACCTGAGCTCATTCATTCTGTGTGTGCCTATTGACAGAACCCATTCAGTTGTCAGTTGCCACTTCTGCATGGAGGAGTAATCATGACTTCAGAATATGAGGCAGCATGAGGTAGTGAGAAGCGACAGACTTCAGAGGCAAAAAGACCTAATACCAAATCTATGTAACCTTTATCTGCCACCATGTAATTTTTATAAGGCTCTTGCAAAATGGGGAGGTAATAACATGCATCTCACAGATTGCTATGGAGGCTGAATGGGGCAGGACATGGCTTTTGTTTGAATCTTGCCAGCTATGCACCTCTCTGTTTATTTCTGTAAAATGGCACTAGTAATATTACCTGCCTCATAGGATTATTGTGAATGTTAAATGAGTTATGTGAAAAATGCTTAGAACAACACCAGGCACATAATAGGTCCCCATAAATAGTGTCTCAATTGTAATAGGAGGATGTGTAAAGTCTCTGACATGGGTCTCCCACATAGAGGATGTCAATGTTTATTAGCATCCTCCTTCTCCTCCTCCTTTATTTTAGGTATGGAGTTTTATTTTAGGTGGAATTTTAAAAAAAATTACATGGTGCCTAGCACATTGCAGACCTTATATTGTATCCCCATGGAATGACCTGCCTGGATTAGAAAGGGCAGTGAGTTCCAGTTTGGCCCATGGCACCTACCCCTGATCTAGCCCATCTGAGTCAGAACATTCATTAACCCTCAAATTACTCAAACATCTCATTTTTTTTTTGAATTAGCAACTGTGGTTTTGCTATTTATGGACTGATGAAGCAGTTTAAAGTTTCACATAAACTATAAAGACAGTCACCTCCAGAGTGAGGCCACGCTGAGTGCTTAAAAATGTCTCCCCAAGCTCTGTGAAAATGGCTCGAATTCTCAACATTAGAACCATAGCATTGGGTTAAGAAGTAAATACATTAGCTGGAATAGGACAGAAAATCAGGTCTCATAAACATATCAACAATTTTTGGCAAAATTTATTTTTTAGAGACTGTGGCTGCCACTTGGCTTCTAAGAAATAGAACATAGGATAGCTAAATTTTGATAGAAAGAAGAGGTCAATAGATTGGCCAAGGAGGGTAATCTTGGGTAGAATGTAGAATTTCTGGGGAGGCCAGGGGATCAAGAAGGGACAATTGGCAATGGAAAACATCAAAGGTAAGTGGGAAGACATCACCAAAGCCAACTTTTGAAGTCTCACTGTGCCTCAATTTGGCTATTAGTTAAAATTAGTAAATCATAGATAGACTCTATTTAGTTTAGACTGAATGACGTGAAAATTCTGCATCCTAGTTTTAGCAAGTAAACACAGAAAGCAACCAATCTTGACAAATCTAAATCCTCTCCCTCCTGGTTTCACCCCATGTGCTTCTCTGCTGACTCTTCAAAGGTTTTTCACAAATCTCCACCAAGCCATCTTGGAAAGAGGCTAGGAAAAACAAAAGGAAGGAAGAAAATGAGGATGCTCAAATTGACTCAAGTTGTTGTGTAATGGGTCATGAGGACTTATGTATTTAAGATGGCGATG
>PVKZ01002408.1:73015-229578 GCA_004027375.1 Macroglossus sobrinus
CTTATGTATTTAAGACGGCGATGTAAGATCTAAGATGGCGGAATGGAAAATTTTAAATTCCCCCAGCAAGGTAGACTGCAATCCCCTCTGACCAAGGGCCGGAATTCTCCGCCCAGACATCCTATTTGCTTGCTTAAAGGTCAGGCCATAATCAGGCCATATGGTTAGCCAATAAGGAACTGCAACCTGTCCCCCGTGCGCCAAGTTAGCCCGCCATAAACCTAATATAAGGAACCCCATGCTAAGGATCGTGGCTCTTGTTCTCGCTGCTGCTGTCAGTGGAGGCTTGAGCCCAGATTCAAATTCGTAATAAAATTTTCTTTTTGATTCTAATTTGGCTCTGAGGTCATCTTGTCCGGGTGCGGTCCGTAATAGTTGATGGGTTCCACCACCATGTTCCATCCCTTCTGTCTCTGTGAGAATAAAGTTTAAATATCACAAACTCTGCGTGGGCCAGACTTAAACAAACACAACGTAGGTGGCTATGTAATATTCGACTTTTGGGTTCTACTCACATTTATTAGACTTTGATCACTTTCCAGGCACTGAGTGATGTGCTTTCACAAACCTCATTTTTTTTTTTTATAATAGCCCAAGGTGTGCAGGAAGCGAATGACTTCCTCAGGATTATACAGCTACTATGTGGAAGTCGTAAATCTGCCTGACCACAAAGGCGTTCATCTTCCCTTTAAAGTTGCAGATGTGGTCATTTCCTGGGTGTGGGGAGTATATCTTGGGGTGGAGTTGAGCGTTTGAAGAACATGAAAATGGATGAGAAAAAATGTTGTGAAGACTGTAATATACTGAATTGAGACACTCAGAAATGAAGACTTAGTTGAAGTTAGAAAGCAGTTTCTTGACTTTTTTTATTTCTTCTACCTGATAGTGGAAATGGAAAAAATAATGAGTGACTAAAGATTGAGAATTTGTGTAGACATATGAGGTCAAGACGAGATTCACAAAGGAAGAAAATTGGTAATTTTCAAGGAATTGGACATCCTTTGAGTATGAGATAATAAACAAGATAGAAGGTAAGGAGCTCGTAGAGAAGTAGGGAGAATTTTGAGTGAATTGACAGGATTCCAGGTGTATCTTTATCAGTGAATGACTTTAGTGGCACAGAGATTACAGGAATGAGTTGAGGAGAATGACAAACTGAGAGGTTAGAATGTCTGGGGGAATTGTCAGTGTAGATATATTAAAATTGCTGAGAATTATAAGAAGAGAGGAAAAACAAGTTAGAAACTAAAGATGTTGCCTATATTTCTATCATATATTTTACTATAAATTTATTATATACAGTTCTAAAAAATATACAATATATCTTTTTTTTGAATAAAAGCAAGAAGCATTTATTTAATTTGGGGACTCCACACTGTTGATTATTTAAGCTTATGTGGTAACCACAGCCAAACTTATTCCTGTCAGATATTTTTGTCATGTTCTGTGGGCCTGAGGTGAACAAAAGGTGACACTATTTAGACTACTTTTCTCTAAATCACTTTGGTAGGTAGACCTAATTTCTTAGTTATCTATTATAAAGAACTAATACTTATCTATTATAAACTAAAGCAATTTTTATAAAATATCATGCAATTTTTGAGACTTAGGGTTATTGAATAGAGTATTTTTTCCCCTTTTCTTTTTACCAGGAACCAAGTGGCTTTGTCTCTTTCATCACAATTAAACTACAGATTTAGAGCCATTCACAAAAGAATGCAGATTTATATTTGTAGTATGTTCATAATTATTTTTTAAATTTATACATAAGACTGGAAAGAGTTACATAGTAATATTAATAAGGTGGGTGCAGATGAGGATCATGGGTCATTATGTTATATTTTTCTTTAACAATTTTCAAAAAAATTTACATTTTTCATTATAGCAATGTGTTATTTTGTAAAAATAACAAGCCAACAACATTTATAATAAACATACTATTAATAAATGTGTAAATAAAACCATACTTTCATCCAGATTCATTATGTCTTACAAAGAACACTCTCAAGAGGAACTGGAACCTATTTGGAGCACTTGCTGGATAATTGCTCTTTCAGGGCAAGACTGCATATGTGAAAAGTAGACAATAAATCTGATATTTCATGTACAGTGTCTCATTGGGAAACAAAAATGTTTGGGAGTGACACACCCTCATAAGTCAATGAACTACCTGAGATATACTTCTCACAACAAAGATGATGCATTATCTCTCCCAGTTAGACACTGGCTCAAATCTGCTAATTAAGGTAATTAGCACTTTAGCTAAAGCTATGTTATCTGGTGTTATGAGGTAAATTATACTTCTCTAAAAGATAAGTTGAAGTCCTAAGCCCCAGTATCTGTGAATCTGACCTTATTATCTTGGCAGATGTAACCAAACTAAGATGAAGTAATTAGGGTAAGCCCTAATCCAATATGACCAGTGTTTTATTTTTTTTTTTAATTTCAATTATAGCTGAGGTACAATATTCTTTTGGTTTCAGGTGTGTAATATAGTGATTAGACATTTATATACCTTACAAAGTGAATACCTCCACAAGTCTAGTATCCATCTGAATAGTGTCTTTATTAGAAGAGGAAGAGAGACACAGAGACAAATATAGGAGAGAAAAAACACCATGTGACAGTAGAGGCAGAGATGGAAGTCCTGTTGCTGCGAGCCAAAGAACCCCAAAGACTGTTGGCAAGTCACTAGCAATTAGAAAGAGGCCCCAGAGGATTCTCTCCTATAGGTTTCAGAGGGAACATTGCCTGCTAATGCCTTGATTTTGGTCTTCTAGCCTCTGGAACTGTGAGGCAAGAAATTTCTGTTGTTTTAAACTACTCAGTCTATGGCACTTTGTTATGGCAGTCCTAGGAAATAACTTGACTATGAAATTACAATCGCTTATTTAGAACCCCATACATTTATTTAGTAAAAATCATTTTATATCTTTACTCAAAACTTGGATGTTAGCGAAGGTGTACAAAGGAAAAGTGTTTAAGTGAGCTTGGAGTCCTCTAAAGATATTTCTATGTATTGCTGTAAGTTTCTATGTAGATTTAAATATTCAGAGTAAAATAAGGTTAATACAAACTCCAGGCACAAAGGGTAGTCAACCAGGGAGAGGTATTGAATAGACGGAAACTTACCAAACTGAAATCAAAGTGATAAGTAAACCATGTTGCTAACTATAGAAATGGAAAAGTTAGCATTCTTAGCACAAGAAAACTAAAATGATCTAGAGAAACACCTCAAGGACTAGGTGAAGAAGAGTTTTATCACAGGTATCTGTAATGGTGGCAAAGGACTTCCAGTTCCACTAGGACTAAAAAGGCAGGTTCCATTTCAGTTTCTGTGTCCAATGTGATTCCTTTCAGTGATAGGTTGCTGCCAGGAACAATGTGTGGAGAAGGACTCTAAGGCTTATTTTAGGGCTGGAAGAAAAAGAGTGCTGAGATTGATGACAAATGTCTGCCATGGATATGGTTTGGGGAAATGATGATCACAGGGACACAGTATATTTAAGTCTGTATGGAGTTACTTTAACAGCTAAATGAACACAGATTGCAGTTGAGCAGACAAACACACTTCCTAGCTCCTGATAGAATGTGGAACCCTAAAATCCTAGAGTCTTTTCACAACTCTAGTATAGTAGGTGGCATTATTTCTTGAGTGGGTAAAGGAAATGAAAAATTTCAAGATAATTCCTTAGGGTTGCCCTGGTATTCGAGTTTATTTAGATCCTGCCCATTTTTTTTTTTTTTAATGAAGGGTAATACACTAATGTTAATAATTGTTGGTATTTGTTGTTCCTGGTTTTCCCCCAGGAACAACCAGAGGGAACTTGTTAAATCTTTTTTGACATAGTTTATCATGAATATAGAAGCCAGATTAGAGTACAAGTCGATGGTTTGTTCACCAGCATATACTTGATGGCAGTATGTCTACATTTTGATTATGATATTACAGAAGATGGAAAATAATCTCTTGACTGTGGCCTTGTAAATCAAAGCCCCAATATAGACTATTGGAGTAAGAATAAATTCCAAAATGTCAGCTCAGCAGGGATTCAAAAAGAAATTTACAGATGTCAGTTTAGCATGAGCAGGCACACAGCCTCTCATTTCTCAGTGTCCTGCATAGAAGCATGTTTGTGCAGAGATCTTGTGGAAGCTCTGTGGTTGTGTTCTTGGGGCGGGACCCTTTCCACCTCCCCTCCACTGCACTGTTCTCCTTTTAATAGGTCAAGCTTAAGAGCAGCTTTATCAGTGGGGGATCAAAAAGACTGTTTGGATGCCAAACAGACTTAGCTTGAGGACCAGGTGTTTATAGTAATGACTGGAAAAACCAGTTACCCAGTCTATGGAGACCATGAGAATTGTGTAGAGTTTCAACTTCCACTACAGAAAAGATATTTCTAGTCCAAACTAGCAATTGCTAGGCAACTCAGAAAGCTCTTGGGGACATTTTAGGAAAGTTTTTGGTATATAATATTTTTGTTAAAAAGTAAAGGCTCTTTTGTACCAGGTTTGTCTCTGTGAAAGAGTTATAATTTTGCTCCAAGGTGATTTAGCATTATGACTTGCCTCAGGCAATGGTATGTGTGTTGAAGTGACATGTGACACTTCTGAGTGAAGGCTCTAAGAGACATTATTGACTCTGACACTTCTCTTTTCCATCTGCTTTAAGACTGGATGTTTCAGAGAAGGACTTCCCCTTCAGACTTTGTTCCCAAATAAAGACAGCATGAAGTAAAGTTGCAGCCAAAGTGCAAAGTGGGTGAAAAACTAACCTTTGTTGAAGTAAGCTATTGAACTTTTGGGTTTGTTTGTTACCGCAGCACAACCCAAAAAGTCACATCACTCCAAAAAGTCACATGCCAATTAAGGTATTTATGGAATATTTTCAATAGTAAAAGGCAATATTAGAAATTGAAGTAAAACCAAAGGGCTAGAAGTCTATAAATTAAAATTAGGCCCCAAATTTGTGATTCCAAGGTTGAATAAACTGTGATAGTTATCTGAAGGCTAATCTCAAACTAGGAAAGAAGCCAGCAAGGAAAAAATGACATAAATATTATTGATGGTAAAGTCATGTACTTCTTAATGAAGGGGATACATTCTGAGACATGTCATTAGGCAATCTCATCAGTGTGTGAACATCATAGAGTCCACTTACACAAACATGGTGGTATAGCCTACTACACATAGGCTATATGGTTTAGCTTACTGCTCCTAGGCTACAAACCTGCCGAGCACATAGCTATAAAACAACAAGATATATCAAGCACAAGAAAATAATACAATCAAGAGACTTTTATAAGTAGAAAAAGTATACTCTAAAATAATGATAAAAAGTATAATACAGTAAATAAATAAGCCAGAAATATAGTTGTTTATTATCATTTCCAAGTATTATGTACTGTATATAATTGTATGTGCTTACTTGTATAATCAACACAGTAGGTTTATTTACATTAGCATCACCACAAACACTTTCGCAATTTATTGTGCTATGCATTGTGCTATGACACTAGGACATTACAATGTCACTAGGCACTAGAAAATTTTCAGTTCCATTATAATCTTTTTGCGACCACCATTATATATGCGGTCTGTCATTAACTAAAATATCCTTATGTGGTACATGATTGTACTATTAACAAAAGATCAGTACTGGATCTATCTGTGGTATGTGTGTGTGTGTGTGTGTGTGAGAGAGAGAGAGAGAGAGAGAGAGAGAGAGAGAGAGAGAGAGAGAGAGAATCAAATAAGTAACTAGAGTTTTTTGTAAATATAACTTTTCTTTTGTATTTCCACAGAAATGGGGCTTTACTACTGGGTTGGTCTGAACTGAAATTGTAGTAAACTCTTACAGGAATTACTAACATTCAGAGAAAACAGTGTGGCAGTGCGTGCTATCTATTCTCCTCTTCATCTCATTGTAATCGAATTCTTAATTTTTAACTAGGCACATAGTCACTTATGACAAAAGATCCATTTCTCAGCTTTTCTGAGGGCTTGATGTGGGCAAGTTCTGGCTAGTGGAATGCAAGTAGATGGAAGATACACAAGTTTCTATGAAGGAAGGGATATTAACCCGTTTTCATTTACCCTTTTCCACTGGACTGTACTGTAAACAAGTTTATGAGCCATTTTGGAACATGCAGTTGAGGGCAACACTCTAGGAATGGTTGAATCCATAGCCTAGTTGATATAAATGGTAAATTAATGTTTTCGAGACTCTCTAGGAGAGTCTAGCATGCTACCAGATGAGTGAAAAGGTTAGAACTGATGTTGGAAGAGATGCTTCCCAAGAGAAGGTGACACTCAACTAGTGACTAAGTCTTTATCACTGAAGGGTAGATGGAGGAAGGGTGTTAAAGGGCAGAGAATGAGCATGTCTTAGAAAGAACATGTTTCCTTCTATTGGCTTCTTGACTGTTATGATTACTCTATTCCTGAGCATCATTTCAGAACTAGTATTTGCCTTCAAAGGGCATTTAGACTCTGATTTCCATTATCAAGCTTCCCATTTTTTACACTGGCTGGAGCCCTAGCTATTCACACAAACTTTCCAACTTATTTTTGTTCCTGTTGCCCTCATCCACAAAAAAAATTATTGATCCAACACAGACAGCTTTGCCCTTTCCCTCTTCTCCTAAATTAACTCCTAATTACCCAGCACAAGTTAACCTAATCTTCCACAAGGAAACCCTTCCTGATTAAACCTAGACTCCTGCTATATTTTCTCATAGTAAACTCTACTTCCTCTATCTGGGCACTTCTCACACTTTATTTAAAATGACTTGATCCTCAGAGGCCTACACACTCCATGAAACAAAGACTTGGTCTATCTTGCTCCCTAGTAAATTCCTAATGCCTCGTACAGTATTTGCACACTTGTGCACATTCACTGATTGAATGATTAAATAAATCAGATGTCTTGTTGTGAAGTAGTTGAGGTCAAATCTCCTTGTAGATTCAACTTGCTCTCCAATATTCTTATGATACATCTTTGCTACTAAGATACTTTCCTGGTAAGCTCTACCCAGGAATAATCTACTGAAAGCAGGCTTAATGTCTGTCTTTTCTCTTGCTTTCTTATAGAAAACTTAACCCATTTCCTATTTCATCCCTCATATACTTAATTTATGCTAATATGCTAAGGGTTATAAAAGGTAATTTATGTACTCCTAAGCTAACATTGTAATCATCAGATTGTTTTTCTACCTTCCAATTTTTAATAAATAACTGATAGTAAAATAAATAGTCTGAAAAAATAATCAAGATTTAAAGATATATTGCTTTTGGGGGCAGTAATAAGCAGCACCATTATCTTTTCCTTCATTTACCAGAGATTCTACAAATGTAATTTTCAATATATTCATGATAAGAGACTATTTTGATTCTTTTCATAAACACTGAAGAAGGGAAGGATTTAAATAATGCTACAGTCTCTTGGGCTCTGACAAACCTTCTTCTTTATTTGTTTAGCAACTGGTTTGCACCAGTTCCACACTTGGCTCATAAAATCTCCCTTACATGCTCCTTCATACTCTTCCCCTTCAAGCTTTCTTGGATGGTGACCACCCTAGAGTGAACTTAGAAGCCACATGTTGAACATGGTAGAGCTGCCATCATCTGGATCCTTGAATAATACCTGCTCCCATTTTCAACTCTGAAATAGTGGGAGAAAATTCTCCATGGGTCCTGCATTTCTGCAGATCTCTCAAGCAGAAACACTGATGGGCTTTATCCTCGACTATACATTTTGTTAATTAAACTCTTATTTAGAAGTAATTATAGATTTACATGCAGTTGTAAGATATAATATAGAGAGATCCCCTGTGCTGTTTACTCGGTTTTCCCCAACAGTAGCATCATGTAAACCATAGTGCATTTCACAATCAGGATATTGACATCAATGCAATCCAGCAATCTTATTCAGATACTTCAGTTTTACTTATACTCGTGTGTGTGAATTTTACCACGTTTGTAGGTTCATGTGCCCTCCACCACAGTCAAGATACAGAAACAGTCCCATCATCACAAAGATCCTTCATGTTGTCTTTATAATCTCATTCACTGTCCTCCCACCCCTACCCCAAACATCTAAAATTTTAGCATTATGTTCTCCATTTCTATACTTTGGTCATTTCAATAATGTTACATAAAATGCAATTATATAGTATGTAACTTTTTGGGATTTACTTTTTTTCTTTCAGTATAATTTCCTTGAGATTTATCTAAATTGTTGCACATATAAAGAGTTTGTTTCTTTTTATTGCCAAATAATATTTCATGATATGGATGTACATCAACTTGTTTAACCACCCACCTATTGAAGGACATGTGCATTCTTTCCAATTTTAGCTATTACAAATAAAGTTGTTATGCATATTGATACAAGTTTTTGTGTAAAAATAAATTTTCACTTCTCTAGACTAGACACTCAAGAATGCAATTGTTGAGTTGTACGGTAATTGCATAGTTTTGTGAGGAATTGCCATACTTATTTCCAGAGTGGTTGTACCACGTTTTATTTCTACCAGCAGTGTATGAATGATTCGTTCTCTTCACATGGTTGCCAGCATTTGGCGATACCATTATTTTGCATATTAAGCATTCTGATAGGTATGTATGGTATCTCAGTGTTGTTTAATTTGCATTTCCCTAATGGCTAATGATGCTGAACATCTTTTCATGTGATTATTTGCCATCTGTATATCCTCTTCGGTGAAATTTCATTCTGTGTATTTGTTCATTTTCTAATTGGATTGTTTGTTTGTTTTATACCGTTGAGTTTTGACAGATCTTTATATATTCTAGATACTAGTTCTTTGCTGGGTTTAGATTTGCAAATATTTTTTCTGAGACTGAAGCTTATCTTATCAGTTTTTTATATTTATGTTTTTACAAAAACTTTTTAAAAATTATCTTTTAATTGAATGAAGGACCTTGGCAGATTGAAAGGGAAGATATTTAAAACATTCTAAATAATCTAAGGCACACAACCCAAATAGTATTACTCAAATTGTTAAAATTGTATATTTCTCTAACTTCATTACATTTATTCCTCATTTGGAAAATTTGAATGAATTTCTATTATCCACAAGATAAATGTCCCCTCCCCACACTTAAACAGTGTTCACTAGTCAGATTATTTATTTCACTGTCCTCTCAAACATCATGGGAATTCTGGACTTTTTATCTTTTGCTATTTTCATTTGCCCTTGCCAAACATAGCTTCCTTCCTCCTCTCCATTTATCTACCTTTGCTTCAGGAATGAGTTCAGTGGAATGATGCGGGAGTGCAGAATGAGTGGGGGAGAGAAGAGAATGAAATGGGATATCTGGTTAGAAATTCGCATTGCTGATCCAGTAGAAAGACATCCCCTCCCCCATTCCACCCCCTCAACTCAGGAAGTGGCATTGGGGATAAAATGGTTAATCAAATTCTGTGAGGAAGTATGATTTACAGAGTGGTTTTGGGGCTATGGGAGATTATCAAGAAAATCCTTTGCAAAGAAAATTAGGGCATTGCTTTGAGAGAATAAAGATATACACTGAGATTTTAGCTTTGTTTCTCTCACCTTGTCTTCTTTCTGGTTATGGAGGCTTTAGCACAGAACCAAGTTTTGGAGTTCTCATTGCCCACTATTCCATATTCTTTCCCACCATGCCTTAACCCCTTCCCTTTTCTCCTGCTCTAGCCCTCAAAGCTGGCTCTGAAAAGGGCAGGAAATAGTCTAAACTCACCTATCTTTCTTTCTTCTCTTTCTCCATTCTAGAAGTGAACATCAGTGAAGCTACAGATCCAAATCACACCATAATCTTAGAATATCCCACAGATGACATCCTGTTCCATCAACAGTTAACACAGGCAGTTATTCACACAGTCCTGATTCTTGATTCAAATAACTAGAGACTGCTCTAGCATTAGTAACTGGATAAATAATAGATTTTATGATACTTTTAGACAAAAATTTCTTTTTAATTTTTTACTGCTTATTCTTGCCTCCTGCCCTCACCCTAGTCTATATGCCTTTCCCTTTAAATGGAAACATAAGTCTGCCATTTAATAAAATCCCAATAATGATCCTTCTTGAAAGGGCTAATAATCACTTCTCATTTAACATTCCAGTCACGTGATAATGGAGGAGAATAAATCAGTTAAACAGCAAGATACAGCACAACTAATTTTCATGTAAAAGGGGGGGTGATTGCTTTAAAAAAAAATCCATTGTGATTTTTAAAGCTGTTAAAGCCCAAACACCCTTGTCTATCAGTTTATGAATTATTAATAAAAAAGAAAGAGGTTTTTTTTTTTTTTTTTTTTTCTAAATATCATCCGCTAAGCCACCAGGGCCTGAAGAGGCTCACGCTGATCGCTGATTTACATAGTCCCAGTTGGAAGTTAATGAAGATTGCTGAGCCACCTTTCAACGTGCAGATAAACCTTCCTGTATTTAAAAGCAGGGATCTGTGCTTGTTCCTGGCAAATTATTCATCTAAGATCTGAAGTTTCTGACACTGCCTGCGTCAGATAAACTGTCACCCAAATTGCAAACTAATTAGTGATTCAAACATTTTTGAGCTGATTGATGACAGAATAATTTACGCTTGTTTCTCAGTTTCCAGCTGGCACAGGCTGCTGACTGGAGCCCTAATTAACGTGAGTACATCAGTCATGTTCTGCCAAGGCGGCACGTACAATTAAAAGGCAGTTTAAATGGAATATCACATTAAAAAGGCTGGGAGATGCAAATGTGAGGAAACAGCGCTTTAGGAAGAAATGACAACAAAACCCACAAACCAAAACAGAATGGAAAAAAAAGACTTTTTTTTTTTTTTAATGGAGAAGTAAATTGTACTCTACACTGAGTATTTAACAAAAATAAGTAAATAAATAAAAATAACCAAGAGGAGCTAGACCGGGCATACTAAATATTTTTTATATTTAAGGAGTTTATTGGGATGAGTGGTTATTGCTCTTTTTACTGTAAATACCTTAGATATAGCCCTTTAAATTTGTTCTTGGAAAAAGGGGGCTTCCTCCTGCCCCTCCTCAGCAGTGTTTGGATGCGTGGGGTTTCTTGTAGACCTTATCATTGGTCCTGGGTTCATGGACACATCCCACTTTTGTCTTCTAGGCTGAACTCACATTGCTTTTCTGTTGACACCTCTGGTCTCTACTAACCTCCTCTAGCATTTTGGTCTATCCTACCCCACTGACACTCAGGACTGCCTTGCATTACTATTATTTTTTAATAGATTATTTTTAAAGCAGTTTTATGTTTACAAGGAAATTGAACACAAAGTATAAAATTTCAGAGGCCCCACCACACTCATTTGTTACAGTCGATGAACCTACACTGACACATCAGTATCACCCAGAGTCCATAGTTTACATTAGGGTTCATTCCTTCTTGGTGTTGTACATTCTATGGGTTTGGACAAGTGTATAGTGACATATATGTCTATTGTAGTATTATACTGCCCTAAAATTCCCTTGTGCTTCTCTCTTTCTCCCCTTATTATTGGTAACCACTAATCTTTTTACTGTCTCCATAGTTTTGGTTTTCCAGAATGTCATATAGTTGTCATTATACAGTATGTAGCCTTTCCAGATTATCTTTTCTCACTTAGTAATATATATGTATGATTTTTCCATGTCTTTTTATGGCTTGATAGCTAATTTCTTTTTAGCGCTGAATAATATTCCACTCTCTGTATGTACTACAGTTTATTTATCATTCATCCACTGAAGGACATCTTGATTGCATCCAAGTTCTGGCAATTCTGAATAAAGATGATTTAAACATATGTGTGTAGGTTTTTGTGTGGACATAAGTTTTCCGTTCATTTGCATAAACACGGAAGAGAGTAGTTACCGGATCATTTGTTCTTTTTAACATGTGCACTCATTACTTTCTCTTTGAGACTGTGAGCTAGCTGCTTGAGGGAAAGGACATACGTGACATCCCTTTGTATTTCTTTGCATTTTCAGTAGAACATGGTACAATATTTTGCACATAATAATACCACATTACATTATAATTTCTAGTTTATAAACTTTCCTATATCTTCTCATTCCCTTCTTTCTTTTTTATATTTAATTGCTTTTACAGTTCAAGATCACTACTCAGTGTTTTTATACTTGTACAACAATACCCATAACAACCAGCACTGTGGGTACAATTATTGCTTTCTGTTTTTGGTAAGGAGACAGGCTTAGAGGTTAAACAAACTGCCCAAGACCACACATCCAATGACTGAGAGAGCTGGGTCTCTTAACAACTGAGTACATTGACTCTCCTTTGAGGGCTGCAGACTTTTTTTGGTGCTCCTAAAATTTTGAGGATCCTAGAGCTAGGAAGTGGCCAAACCAGGTTTGGAAATCAGGTCTTCAGAGTACTACTAATCCATTACCTGTTGTAGTATCTATACTGAGCAGGCATGGATTTCATGTCCTGGCTTTAACTCTAGAAAATACTCTGTCTTCAGTAGAAAGTAAAACTTTATTTTACAAATAATTAGTGAGTATCTATTCTAGGCACAGAATTTGGTTCTGGGGACACTGCTGTGGACAAGTCTGATCTGAAGGCCTACTATGTGAACCTATTGTCTTGAAGGATACACAGACATTGTAATGCCTTTGGACTCAGGGACTTACATCAGTTGCCCCCTGGTTGTCAGGCTCTCAGACTTGGACTGAATTATACCACTGGCTTTCCAGGTTCTCCAGTTTGCAGATGGCCCATTGTGAAAATTCTTGGACTCTATAACTGCATGAGCCCATTCTTGTTAAGAAATCTCCTGTTTTCTCTCTCTCCCGCTCTCTGTCTCTTTGCCCCAGCCACCCTCCCCACCCCTATTGGTTCTGTTTTCTGAAGAACCCTGAATAATACAAACATCAATTGTATATTAACATAATAATTAATTATAACTGTGATAGATGTTGAAAATGGAAAAGTTCAATGACATGGTACAATGATGGGAAGGGGTTTAACCTATTTTTAAGAGTTGCAGCATGAGAAAATGACTTTGCACCACAGACCTGACAAGGGATATAGACTGAAGCGGGAGCATATTCTAGGCTCTGATCCATGGTCCACAGTCTCTATTACATCTGTGTTCAGAAGCAATGCAAGGAAACTGATATTGAGAGGAGGAGGAGATGCCTAATCATGTGTTAATATCACAAAATATGGGGAAATTGTGACTTTGTAGAATCAATAATCCCATGGGGAACAAAAAGATAAAAACACTTATTTGAGGTCCACAGATCATTTTCTTTCTTCAAAAATCCAAAAGCAAAAAAATGTCATTAGAATCGGCTTGTCTAGGTGGCTCTACCCTTGAATGAACAGACACTTCAAAGTCTCCTGAATGTCATGCTGCATTCTACCTAGAGGCCTACTGTGTGCAAAGAACAGAGAATCCATTGCAACCACAATGGGGTACGACTTTTTCCTTTTTAGTCTCTAAAATATATGTTATAAATTATATAAAATGTATCAAATATACAGAAAAATAAAAAAATGCAATAAGTAGATATTTACTTGTCAACCACCTAATAAACTATGATTTTGCCACACTTACTTTTATTCTTTCTCTGTTTTAAGGAAATAACCATGAGATTAGAGCTAAAGTGCACCACCCCATCCACGCCCTTTCTCTCCCACCCCAGAGGCAACTATCATGTGAAATTGATCTGTACTTTTTTTAACTTTTACTTTGTTTTTGCCTTAAAATTATATTTATAATTCTACTATATAAGCATGTGTATAAAAATGTGTAATTCTGCATATTTAACAATTTTACCTAAATGGTATGCTATGTATATTCCTTGGCAATTGCTTTTTAATTCACTATCACATTTTTGAGATGTATTCAGGTAGAAGTGGTTAATTCATTTAACTCCTATAATTTTACACATCTGAATAATCCCTAGTTCTGTTATCCAGTTTTCTACTGATGAAGGCTGTTTCCACTCTTCTCTATTACAAACAGGGCTGCAGTAAATATCTTAGGATAGTCTCCTTATACACATTTCTAGAAATGGAATTGCTGGGTTGCAAGGTATGCATGCATGGAGTCAGCCTGTCTAAGAATCTCCAAATTGTTTTCTAAAGTGGTAACACAAATTACACACTCACTAGCAAAAATGTTTCCACTTTGCCACATTCTTGCCACCATTTGAGATTTTCACATTTTAAAGTTTTGCCAGTCTTCTGGGTATGAAATAGTATCTCATTGTTGCTTTAACTTGCATTTTCTTGATTATTAGTAAAGTAGACCATTTTCTACATAAGTTTCTGTACATTGAGATTTTATTTTTGGTGAATTTAATTTGGTGAATAAGCACAATAAGCTTATCTCTGTGTTTTCTAGTCATTCAGTGCAGTCAGTAGGGGTTAGAGGGAAACGCTCTGCTCCATGCAGTCATTTAGGAATCCAGTTTTTTTCCTTTTAGTAGCCCAGTCACCTTTTAGATGGTCTTGAGGATCTCTAGCCAATTGTGTGTGGCTAACAGATGAGGAAAGAGAGGGAATATGGATGAGTATACTGAAGGCTTTATTGGCAGGCCTGGGAAAGGCATGGTTCCTTTCTGCCTGCATTTCAGTGGCCAGAGTTCAATCACAGGGCCACATCTAACTGCAATTGAGGTGAAGAAATGTAGTCCAGTCTTAAGTTCAAGAAGAAGAGAAAATGGTCAGGATGAACATCTATCCAGTCTCTAACATGTCTTTTGATGAGTACAGGGTCTTTGAGGGGAAAAAGTTATAGTGTGTTGTCTTTTTTTTTTTAAGTGAATATATTATTGTAGCATAATCATACATTGAAACTAATAAATAGTCAAGAGTCTGACTAAGGACTAGATTAACATGTAAACCTATATTATATTTTGTGATGAAAATAAATGATTTATTAGTCTGACCTAGTGCATGTCTAATGCACAACATTACTATTACTGCCAGATTTTTACCTCATGCCCTCCAGAAAGGGAATCAACATTGCTAGATGTTCACCCTGACCAATTTGATTTTAGGAAAGAATGATATAAGGCAAATCTATAAATGACCAATGCTGTTTTATAAAGCTTTGACAAGCTATGCTAAGGGTAAGGTATGTGTGTGGTGGTTTAAGAACACCAAAGTTTTCTGGGCACTATGTGGTTATGAAGTTGGATCCCTTCTTTTTGGAACTAGGAGAATCATATACACTAGGGTACAAGTATTTCTATTAAAGTTCTCTGGTAAACTATGAAGTATAAAAATCAGAAGCTGAAAAATCAGAACTGAAGTCCAAACTTTAGTTCTTGACTTCTATAAAAAGTATCTGTGAGACCTTGGGTAAGTTTTTTACTTTCTCTGAATTTCAGGATTTTGTTTTGTAAAATGGAGACAATATTAACCTCAGGACTATGAAAGTTAAATTAGAAAATGTATGTGAAAGCAGGTATTCTAGAAATTATAGATTCCTTTCTCTGTTCTACTGTTAGCTCAGTCATCAACTAGTTGTTTGATCTAGAAAATTTTCTTTACCTTTCCGGGCTCAGTTTTTTCAGCTGTAGAATAAAAGTGTTGAATTAAGTGATGTCTAAATTCTTTTAAGCTCTAAAATTCATGGAGAATGCATGAAAGTTTCAGATATATGACATTAATATATTTTGGGGACTTAATAAAAATAGAATTTTGAAAACAATGGTATCCCTGAAAAATACTTTTTATGATCTTTTGTCTGTGTGTGTGTGTAGCAAAGTAAAGAATGACAAAAGGGGCCCAGTGTGCACTAAGCCAGATTTGTAGTTGTTATATAAAACAGGATGAAGATAATTGACATATAACATTATATTAGTTTCAGGTGTACAACATAATAATTTAATATTTATGTATATATTACAAAATAATTACTACAATAAGTCTAGTTAACATCTATTACTGTGTATAATCACAAAGATTTTTTGTGTGTGATGAGATCTTTGAAGATCTATTTTCTTAGCAACTTTCAAATATACAATACAGTATTATTAACTATAATCACCATGCTGTACATTACATCCCCAGGACTTATTTGTTTTATAAATGGAAATTTGTACCTTTTGACCACCTTCATCCATTTCACTGCTCTCCAACTCCACCTCTGTTAACCACCAATCTTTTCTCTGTATTTATGAATTCTTTTTTTGTAAATTCCATCTGTACCTTCTTACATTTTCCCCTCCTTTACATATTCACTGACACTGAATATCCTTTATGACATTGATTTTGCTTTATCTGTCCTTAAAATAATTGTTTACATCCTATTTTTCTATATTGTACTTTTCTTGAGAGCAAACTCTAGGTTCTATTTTAGTTCATTTTAATAGATCTTTCCATAGTTATTAGTATAATCAGGTTTGGCAAACTTTCTGTAAAAGACCAGGTAGTAAATATTTTTGGCTTTGTGGCTGTACAATCTCTCTTATAGCTACTCAACTCTGTTGTCGTATATCAAAGCCACGGACAGTACATAAATGAATGAGGGCAGTTAGTTGTGCTCCAAAAAAGCCCTTATTTATGAACACCGATATTTGAATTTCATATAATGCTCATGAAATAGTCTTCTTATTTTGATTTATTTTTACCCATTCAAAAATGTAAAACCATTTTTAGCTTATGGGACATGTAAAAACAAGAAGCAGGCTGGATTTTGTCTACTGGTGATAGTTTGCCGACCCCTGTTGTAAGCTGTACATTCTTATTGGTGTTTCCTGCTGGATTCAATTAAGTATAAATTTCTTTATACATTTTTATTTTCAAAAAATGGCAAGTAAGATAGCATTATCTCCCTATCTTTTTAAATCTAGGATTTCTGATGAGAGATTCAGATATCTACAGATTACCATCCTAAACAGAAATAGAAAGGATATTCATATCATAAGTTTTTTTTTAAAAAAGAGCAGTTACCAGTGACTCTAATAAGCCTTTCTCATGAATATAACAAGAGTGTGTGTTGGAGATACCTTTTATTTACTTGTTAGAGTGAAACATATTAAGTATGAATGCTATGATAAAAAAGAAAGAGAGTAGACTTTGGCACCTGGAATAGAATGCTAGTTCTATTTTTTGCCAACTGTGTTTTTGGGCAAGCTACTCACCTTTTCAGAGTCTCTGTTTTCTCTTCTGCCATGTTGATGTAATAATACCTTTCTTACAGGATTGGTTTGAAAGTTAGAGGTAATATGTATGGGCATCCAGCACAGTTTGAAAAGCATAAATTACTTTCCACTTTCAATAAATATAACTTAACATCATTATTCTCTCTTCTGCTCCTTCTAAAGAGTAGTCAGCTTGGAATCCTTAAAACATAAGCTTAAAACATCTTCGTAAAATAAGTACAGGTATTGAGAATTCTCTGTGCATATTTGAACCTGGAATGCAAATATGGGAGGGCTTCATGATCTTGTTTTTATAACTTGCAGCCATATGAAACTCCATCTAAATAGAGCTTGGCACCTAGTGTTGTAGCCATATTGGGAAAAATTATTTTGGAGAACAAAAATGCCATTAATAAGTAACTCTGTTAAAAATTAAATCTTTGTTCTCATCTACTGACAGTTATTAAAGGATTTCTTAAACCCAAGATCTTCATTATTTTGTATTTCTGGGGTGGGAGGGATAAATAAAAAGAATTAATAGTTGGTGTAGGAAAACAAACAAACTGGAGAAATCTATAGTGAATAGTATGGATTGTGAAAATTTTGAGGTTACATTATATTTCATTGATTGAAGATTTAAAACAACTTTTTAAACTTAAATAACTTAACAAAAGTAAAGTTTCATTGGATTGCGATGTAGTAATGAAAATAAACTTTCATTGGATTCCTTGCAGCCTGCTCTGTGTAGCTTTCTACTTAGCTAACTTGCAAACCCAATTGCTGGGGTTTACAGGTGGGCTTGATTCTGAGAGTAAACGGCTATTTTAACAGCAGATTATGGGAAATGCCACCATAAGAAGAGGGCCAACATACATGACTCTTCCAGGTCAAAACACAAATCAGAAAAAAATACAGGTAGACTTATAAAAGGAACCAACTTATTCATTAAAATATACAATGTTGGCTGCAGTTTTAAAACTTCCATGGCTAAAACTTTGATTAATAATTGTAACTCTTTTCTGAACATACTTGAAGTATCTGGTAATAAAATATTTTCTGCTTATACTTACTGTACTTTCTTTTGTACAGGAGAGTTGCAATTTATAAAGCACAATTAATTTAGATTTAGCAGACATTTATTTAGCATCCATTAAAGGTTGAATTGCGTCTTCCAAAAGACACAATGCCCATTACCTGTAAATGTGACCTTACTTGGAAATAGGGTATTTGCAGATTATTGAGGTAAAGTGAGGTCATTAGAGTGGACCCCAATCCAAAGTGATTAGTATCCTTACTAAAAGGTGAAATTTAGACATAGAGATAGACATACACAGAAGGAGAACACCATGTGAATATGAAGGCAAAAATTGGGGTGATACATCTCTAAGCCATTACATCCATTGCATGTATGATATGATGTGTAATGGTAGAGAAAAGCACACTTTTTAGAGAAGTAAATTCTTGTTGTATTTATTTACTTATTTTATTTATTTAAGCAGAAGTAGCTTGTCTTTCAAATCTCTGGCACATTTTTGAGGAAGCTATAATTTCTAGAATCAGAAATTGAGTTAGGTCGTAGGGTAAAGATGCAGATAAATGAGCCTTACCAGAATAAAAAGGCTGGACTTGGTTGACTGGTTGGTCTCATGGGGGTTAAAGTCACAAAAGGAGACAACAACCAATATGAATTTCCATGGTTCATATACTAGGATGCCTAGGACCAGACATTCTCTTCTATTGCAGCCAAATGGGGTAAAGCAGAAGAAAAAATGAGAGGATGACACCAACTTCCCTTCAGTTCAACCTTAGATTGTCTTTCCTCTGTACTCTTGCAATTTCATTGACTGGCAAATCTAATTTGCTTGAATTTCTGTGTTTTTGTTTAGAGGATTGCTTTTCAGAGTCTACACTGAAACAGTGATGGAAAGGGAGCCTACTTAAAAGAGAGAGAAAAAAATCACTTGTGATTCTCAAGAGGCTTGTTTGTCCAAGTCTACAAGCTGATGAGGTGTTTGCTTCCAAAACACTCCTCTGTAGCCAAGGTGTATGAAATGTGACTCATAACAGCACTTGAACTCTGGCTCACTGCTGCGCACTGCCAACACATTCATGGAAAGAGGGAAGTGTGTAGAATTGCTGCAGCCAGGTACTCCAATTCCAGAGTCCATTCTGCTGTCTTACAAATTATTTTGGCATTACCACCTGCTCATCTGGGAGACTCCACTTCTTCTTTGAATGCTTTAGGAATGTAGTCTTTGTGGAAAACAAAATAGGAAATGATAGGTTAAAGCTAGATAGAGATACGAGAAGTAACTGTGAACCAGCCTAATTGGCAAGCGGAGAGTTTTTTCCTTCTAAAGACTAGTGTATTAGGGAATTTATCTTAAGAAGATACGTTTTTTGGAGGGCAGTTCCCTACCCCAGACCTTGGTGTCCTTACTTTCTTTTCGGGCTTCCCCTGTGCTGATTGTTTGCAGCTAAAGGCAATTTTAACAATGCTTGTAAGCCACTCATGCAAAGCCTTTCTCAATGACAGTTGATTATCTCCCCTGTACATATCTATAGTGCTCTGTCAGCATAGCTGCCTTTCTCTCCTCCACCCCACCTTAGTGACATCCTGTACTCTGGGCTACTCACTGGAGCTTTTATTCTGAAAAACAAATTCGCAAGGAGTAGTACTATTTGTATGCCTACTGCAGGTTCTTACAAATGTTTTAAAGCATGTTTTCAAAATAAACGTTTTGTAAATAATAATAACACAAACTATCTTGAAATTTGCGTGTTTAATAAATTGTATTTGGTTGGGATATATCCAGTTAAGTTATATCTTCATGATTTAAATCATCTTTTCTAATTTTCAGTGGGCACTGGGAAAAAAGTGTGTATGAAATGAATAAATTCCACAAGTAATTCTTAAGGAAGTTAATACAATTTGCCTCATTTTACAAAGAAGATTTCACCCTTTTATTAATATGAAAGAAATAGTGGTATGTATAGAGGAGGAAATAAGTGAATGAATGAAAGTATAAATCAATGAAATCATCTAAAGGAGCTGGCTTGACCTACTGCATAGTTAATTCTTTTGAAGTTGCTTTAAATTTCTCAAGTATAGTTGTCCCTTGAATGACAGGGATTTTAACTGCTCAGGTCCATTCACACACAGAGTTTTTCAATAAATACCTATACTGTTTTCCATTCATGATTGGGAGTTTGCAGGTGAGGGCCAGCTATATGCATTGATTTACCCCATTTTATGTAGGAGACTTGAGCATCACTGATTTTGGAATCTGAGGGGGATCCTGGAACCAAGCCCTTGTGGATACTGAGGGACAACTAAGTTTTGGGGGAGTCAAAAGTTATACGCAGATTTTCAACTGCTTGGGGGTTTGGCACCCCAACCCCCACATTATTCAGTGGTCAAATGTTATTCCAAGAGCTTAGTTGATGGTGTGAAGTACCTAAGTATTCCGGTGGTTCTTACACATTAGTGTGATTTCTAGACACTACCACAAGCTGTTACCAGGAGAGGAACTTACATAATAGGAGTAGCTTCTGTATTATCTCCCATGTGAACCAAGGTTATCAGCTGATTACACTAGGAACTGTTTGACCTTGCAGGAGTCCTTATGTGCTTCTCACAAATAGAAAAGCATACTTCAACAAAGAAAGGCCAGTTCGAAGGTGTTAAAAAAAACAACTGTATTCAGCCAAGTTATTTTGAAAATAATCAACTAAATTTAGAAGAATATATGGTTTCTGAGAAGTTGTTTGCAAAATAAACAGTGTTTTTCACTTTGTTTTTCACTTTGTTTTTCCCCCTACTAGTGTGTGTTTGTAGACACAACTGAAGTGCCTGCATATGTGGCTCACTGCGAAGGGAGTCAATGGCTGATGTTGAGAGGGCTTTAAGTGTTTAGTGCTGTGATGATAGGCTAGCACACTTGAAGAAGTGGTTTACTAAAGAGACCCTAGTGGCTAGAAAGAGTGGCTGTACATGTTGTGTGGGGCAAACCTGATTCATTCACTCTGACGAGGTTCACAACCCTAAAGACTGTGATCTGGCTGAATTGTCTGGTGGGGTGGGCAACTAATTTGGAGATGGCGGTAATGATGGAGGAATCCACTGTGTAGAGATTAAGACTCTCTTATCTCTCTGCTTTCTTCTCTCTCTCTTTCTCTCTCTGGCACATACACACACATTAGATGAGTAATAGACATAGTAATCACAAAAGTCCTTAAATGTTAAGACTAATGATTTTCAAATTAATTTTAGCAGTAGAAAAATTACTCCCAGATGGGTTTTTACTTAAGATTCCTAAATATAAAAGAGATAGAAGTGGAGATCTGGTTGACAGCCCCAAAGCTTAGCCTGCTTAGCCTCTTCCCCAGTCTTTTCTTTCCCTTCCTCCCCATTTCCAGGCCTCTGGAGCATCTGCTGAAACTTAAATCTAAGAGATCATCTCTATTTGGCTTTATAAGAAAATAGCCATAAATTACCTATAGTCAATAACTTTACATTCATATGCTTAAACATTTCCATACATGAATCTGGAGTAAGTTTTAGTCTTTGTGGAAAGAGAATAGAATTTCATCCCTTTCTAGCTGGTGGACTTGGAAATATTTTTGTTTAGCACTAACTTTATCTTATATGTCTTTTTGAAACACATGAAGACATCGATTATAAACAAAGATCTCAAGTCATATTTTCAGTTTAATATCATTTTTGTTTTACGATATACTTCAAAATTCTGAAATAATTCCAAAAACAAATTTTTTGCCCAGTGTAAGGCAATCAGTAAGGGCTTTAAATTTTGTTTGTACCAGCCCCATGAAAGTGGGCAAGATGCTTATATCTCTGACTTTTAGTTTTCTCATCTATATAAAACAAGAATAATACTATTTGTGGTCGGCTGAATACTGTCCCCTACAGATAGATGTCTATGTCATAATTCCAGAACTTGTGAATATGTTACCTTTTAAGGCAAAAGGAACTTTGCTGATGTAATTAAGTTAAGAATTTTGATAGACAGATTCTTTGAGGATGCTAAATATAATCACATGTATCTTTATGAGAGAGAGAGAGAGAGAGAGAGAGAGAGAGAGAGAGAGAGGGAGAGAGAGAGAAATATTTGACTACAGAAGAGAAAAATGAAATGTGACTCAAGTGATGCAGGCACAAGCCAAGGGATGCCAGAAACCACCAGAAACTGGAAAGGATAAGAAACAGATTCTTCCTGGGAGCCCACAGAGAGAACCCTGCCAATAACATTTGATTTTTAGCCCTATAAAATTTATTTTGGATTTTTGGCCTCCACAACTTAAAGCGAATTACATTTCTATTGTTTTAAGCCACTAAGTGTATAATTTATTGCAGCAGTAATAGGAAACTAATATAACAACTACCATGCATGATTTTTCTGATGACTATAATGAGATCACACATTCACATGTGAAAAATGTCAATGTGCAAAGTAGGTTTTAATAAATAATGTCACTGTCATTTTTCCTTCTCCAGGAGACATAAGTAACTTGAAAGATAAATTTTCTGTTTGTAAATTAAATTACTGAGTGCCTATAGAAAAGAAAACAATTACTCAATGGCTTGTCAAAAGATGACAAGATAGTAATTAATACACAAACAAATCTTTAGATTTCCAGGGGAGAAACATTATTGTGAAGACCTAGTTTTATTGAGTTCCTGGGCCATGAGCTCTTTTCCTCATAGGCATTTTGTGCCCGTTTTCTTAATGCCATAGCTTAACCTCCTGGATTGTGGAGGGTTTACTGAATTCCCAGTGGATTCACTCCTCTAATTATATTTGGCAGTGGCTAATTCCAAAATGAGTTTGAATTTGTGATTGATGATGGCAGGAAAAGGGAAAGCCAGCCCATGTTTCCTGTGACCATGAAGCCTTCAAAGGCAGTGCCTTAAAACTGACTGCTTGTATTTTGAGTTTGAAATGGACAGGCTATGTTTGTGAATATATGTGTGGGTAATACATGTGAGTCTCCATTACATATTTCTAAATTTGAAACCATATGAGAAAGAACATTTGAAGGATATTAATGTTCTGTTTGGTAAAGCAAAAATATGAAGGAGAAAACTAGCTATTGGGATAAATTAGGATATTTTTCATGATAAGGTGGATGGCATACAATCATCTGTCTTGATTCCTTGAGATAGTTTAACCTTTGGGCTATTTGTTTATAATTATATGCTTTCTGGTCATTTTTACTGAAACCCTGTAAGACGGAGGTGTAGAATTATTGGTTCTTACTATGTAGGCTCATTCCCTCAACAAGCATTTTGCAATACCACTCAGATCATTCTGAGTCAAGAAATTGGGTCAATTTCACTTTTAGGGATATATCTGTTTTCTTACATTTATACATATTGCAAAAGGAATATTCCTTTCGATGTTCATGATGTCTTATTCAGTTTAAAGGAACTGTGATATCTAATACTACTCAAGAGAACAAAATGTGGATGGTCAACATTCTTTATCCATTTCACAAAATTTGTTAGCCTGGTGTTTGTTTTAAAATAAGTTAAATAATCATTTCTTTCTAAAAAAAGATAAACAGTGTTGAACATTCTGTCTTGCTTACACACATGAGCCTAAAGAAAGCTGAGAAAAGCATCAAGAAAGATTACAGGTTGTTCTGTTTTCCTTGGTGGAAGCATTTTCTTCTTTTTTTTTTAGTGACAATCTCAAGGAAAATCTTCCTCACCTTTCTAAATGCTGATTCTTTTGTAGAGAAAAATGGTTAGTTAGAACCTGCCCATTGTCCTGTTCTCAGCAAAGTCAGAAGGTGAATGTAAAGGTTAAGGGAAAAATGAATACAAGATCTTTGGGGGTTGATTGAAAAGGATACACACTGCTTACTTTTATTTAACTCTTAACTAACCAAAGAAATAGTGAGAGAAGGGTTCTTTGAGAAAAAGTTTTTTAAAAAGTGGAGATGTAATTTCTTTAAGTTTCTGGGAGTTATGAGACCACAAATCTCATGGTAAATTTGAAAAGTATATCTTGAAGTATCTACTGCAAGACCAATTTTCCTTCTATTTTCCCAAATTTCAAGAACAAGCATTCAAAATCATTTCTAACAGTCCCCAACTCCTCAGTCCCTGAAAAGCGCAGTTCCTGAATGTGCTGCGAGGACCATAACCCTGTTATTCATGTCTTCTTTTCCTTCAGTGCACAGCTTTGGGGAACCACAGGACACTGACCAAATTAAGAACAGTATTTCAAGCTTTTAAAAATATCCCCCTTTGAAACTCTTTAATGGAATTAAAGTAAAAGCAAACTCAGTTAAATTATGTATATCTTATATTTTCTATTTTGTGTATTTAATTTTTAATTCATTTTCTTTAGCATTATTTAATTTTTTTTTAATAGGTGGCACATACCTATTAAACACAATCCAAAAGGCACTGGAAACTGAACATACTTTTTACTCCTGTCCTCTGGTCACTTTGGTTCCCAGAAATAAATATCTTCCCTGATTTCAGTGTAATCTCAAAGACATTCTATGCACAAACACATACTCTTATAAATGGCAACATACTTTAAATTCTAGCGCATTTTTTAAAATCTAAGACTACGACTTGTAGATCTTTCTAATCAGTATGTGTAGATCCATTTCATTGCTTTTAGAGCCATATAATATTTCATTAGAAAAAAAATACCATAATTTATTTAACAAGTTGCCTATAGGTGCACATCTAGTTATTTATAATTCTTTAACCTTGAAACAATTCTACAATAACTTTGCAAATACATTATCTTAACCATGAGATGTGCATTAATAGGAGAACTATCTAGATCTGTATTTGCTGGAATTAAAGATATTTGTATTTTAAATTCTGATAGATCTTGATAAATTGTTCTTTGGAAAGGTTTTATCAATCTTTGATAATATGAGAATGTCTGTTTCAAAAACTCTTACCACAGTGTTTTACCAAACTGTTTGATATTTGACTATACTGAAAAAATTGTATCTTAACATTTAAGAGTCATTGG
The DNA here is from genome assembly GCA_004027375.1 of Macroglossus sobrinus. Lineage (NCBI taxonomy): Eukaryota > Metazoa > Chordata > Mammalia > Chiroptera > Pteropodidae > Macroglossus > Macroglossus sobrinus. The sequence continues at coordinate 98,171 of PVKZ01002408.1, forward strand.
TATTTATTTTTTGCGATCTGTGCTTTTATATCCTTTTTCCCATTTTCTACTGGATTGTTAGTCTTACTGAATTATAGATATTCTTTACAAAATAAGGACATTAGATCTTTTGATTTGTTTTCTTTTTTAACTTTTGACTTTCTAATGGGTTTATCATTTCTTTGAACTTTGTAAAAAATTGTTTTTTGCCATACAGAAATTTCAGAGTTTTATATAGTTAAGTTGTTATCATTTTTTTCTTTTATAGGTTCAGGATTTTACATATACTTAGAAATGCTGCTCACTTTGATATTATTTGAAATAGTTTTTCCATGTTTATTTATAGGGCTTTCTTTTTCATTTTTCACTATAAATACTTAACAAATCTAAAATTTACATTGGCTTTAGAAATAACTTTTAGATAGTTTAATATCTATAATTTCTTTTAATCTTTTGTTCATTTCTATGTTATTTAATGTGCCTTTTAAAAATATTAGACCCCATAATTCTTAATGAATTTTCAGAAATGTCTATTCTCATATATACTCCTTCTAACTTAGTTTACTTTTATGTAATTATTTTCGTTTTTAAAAATTTTTACATAAAATTACTTTTATGTAATTATTTTGGTTTTAAAAACGTTTTTAAGTTCATATTTTATTTTTTTGCTCTCTTGCTATACCTTCTCTAATTTTAGTATGTTCTCATGTTGTGTATAGTTTTGAAAAAAATCCTGTTCATCTGGTCAGTCAAAATTTTCATGTATTCACAGAAGTATCTGCATATTGTGTTTTATTCATTTACTATTTCTTTTTTCCATTATTGTCTTCATTTTCTTCTCACAGTATATTTGAACAATTCTTATGCTTGCTCATTTTTGGTTATTACTTATTTTTGAGTAAGGTGTGTTAACTGGAGGTTCATGTGGTAGAAAGAATAGAGATTATGTTCTAGGCTACAAGAAAGCCATTTAAAGGAATAGAGTGCTGTGAGAGAAGCAATTTCTTTTAGCCTTTACTTTTCCTAACCATGTTTTACACTGTAGAACTATTGCCAATGTTTTTGCCCCCTCTATCTTTGCAAACAAAACAGGTCCTGCAAATACGACTGGCTAGTGTGTTTCTTGAGACTTAGTGCTATTTTTGCTCCAAGAAAGTTATTGTCAGCTAATTGTCAGACCGTGGAGTTTTGTTTTTATTTTTGTTTGGGCCAGTGATTTTAGAGACCTATTTCTTGAGTTTGTCTCTAAAATATCTAAGCATAAGCATATTTTTCCTGTGGCACCCCTCTTGGAACTTCAATGCATTCATTAGCTTTTCCTTGAATATGTGATTCTGGGTTATAGATGCCTCCAAAATTTGGCAAGGATGAACTTGAGTTTTTGTTTTGTTAATATTCTTGTTGCTTTGTTTTAAGTTTTGTTAATATTCCTGTTGCTGTTAGGTGATTTTGAAGAGGCAAAAAGTAAAACAACTAACTTTACTCAGCTAAAACATTGGAATCAAAGGTTGTGTTCTAGGCTACAAGGAACTCTTTTAAAGGTACATGATTGTGAGTGTAATTATTTTTAGCCTATGGGTACTTCAAGGACTTTATACATGCACTATATTAGTCAGAATTCTCCAGGGAAACAGAGTCAATTGAAAATATCTTTTATGCTCTTTCTCTCTCTTTCAATAACTAGATAGATGGATGGATGGATAGATAAATAGATGATAGCTAGCTAGCTAGCTAGCTAGATAATCAATAGATAGATAGATAGATAGATAGATTGATTGATTGATAGATAGATGATAGATAGATAGCTGATAGATAGATGATCGATAAATTTATTGTAAGAAATTGGCTTATGCAATTATGGAAGCTGAGAAGTTCCTTAATCTGCTATCTACAAATTGGATGCCCAGGAGAGCCAGTGGTTCAGTTCTAGTCCCACCAGCACAGCTATATTGTAAGTCTAAGTCTGCATGCAGAAAAACTGTGATATTCCAGCTCAAAAAAAGTCAAGTAAAGAGAGCAAATTCTTCCTTTCTCTGCTTTTTTGTTTCATTCAAGCCCTTGACGGATTGGCTGATGACCACCCACATGGGGAAGGCAATCCATTTCATTCAGGCTACTAATTCAAATGATAATTTCATCCAGAAACTCCCTCATAATAACACCTATAAAAATGTTTAACCAAATATCTGGGTATCCTGTGGTCCTGTCAAATTGATACATAAAATTCACCATCACGTACATCAACTTTTATGTTATTGCCCAAGGAATAGTATATACAGAACTTGCATTGATGGTGAGATGAAAATCACGTTCACCAAGTCCAACTTTCTGACACCTGAGAGAATTCTCCCAAAAACTTATTAGCAAAACTGTCCACTAATATTATCCTTACAAACCAACACAGTGTCTTTATTTTGTTCATATAACATAAATACCCACACCTTATCTTTACCCTTATCTCCTCACCCTGCAGGAAAGGGGAATCTACTCTTTACAGATCACCTGTTATATTTTGTCTTAAGTTATTTTTGGGTGAGTTACTGTTTGATAATCAAGTTGCTAACAATATCTTAAGAGTTCTGGTATCCCATAGAAAAATGTGGGACCAGGTATAGTGTTTTGAAAAGATTGTCAAATCTTTTAGTAGTAAAAGGAATACACAGAAAGGAATAAATAAAGTTGATTTCATAACCACAAATGTGAAGAAATAATAGGAGTGAGTGTAAGTAATTGAACATAAATTCTTGATACTTGCTTACACTGAAGCTAGTCCAGAAGTAAGCTAACAAAAACTTGTTTGTTTTTTATGTACTGAAAGATTCTTAAGACGTGATAGTACGATGGCAGCTTTGTCAGGAGGAAGAAAAAATGAATGACTACAGATTCCTTACCAAGTGTCTAAAAACAGTGCTCAGATTTCCACCCACCAATTTGAGGAGATGAATAACTGAAATCACATTATACCTATATTTTCTGAAGTGAAAACTGTCAACATTACTGTCACTGACAGTGTTCTGAGCTGGAAGGAGATTTTTGGCAGTTCACAATCTGTTAGCTCATCTTTCCACAGCTCAGGGGAAATGGCCTCAATACTTCAAGACCCAATGCCTGGATTGTCAGAGAGAAATCAGGGTCAGAAGTAGAGTCATTGATCCTGTACTTTCAAAGCTCTAGAAGAAAGATATAATACATGATGTCAACAGACCTGACTGAGATAAACTTGTAACTTGTGTTACTTGTAGAGATTATCATTTTCATGTGGCTAATTGTACAATATTTTTTACATAGACAATTGTTCAATATTTATTTATTTGTTGTCTATTTCCAGGTGCTGCAAATATAACTGTTAACAAGTAAATCTCTACCCTTTAGGAAATCATTTTCACGTCTGGTGCATTTTTGTGGGGATGGGGATAAAGGAGATTATATGGACATATATTACACAAGTAAAAAAATAAACAAAATATTTTCATTCAATAATAAGTGTTACAAAGACAGCAAAGTGAGATTAGTGGGATAGTGGTTCTTTAGAATGGATAATAGGAAAGTTCCCTCCCAAGAGGTGGCATTTGAACTCCTACATATGTCATTGCGTAAGTGCTTTCATTTGAAAAACTTTAGCAGAAGAGTATTGCTGAGATTTTCATTGTAAAGTTTGCAATCTAAATAAATAAACTGCCTGAGTATTTATACTGTGCAAAATATTAGTTAGTAAATTGCTAGCACATGAAAAAATAAAGTCTATTTTTAAAATGGAAAAATTTCTATATCTATCTATTAAATATTTTTTTCTCTAGGGACTCGAAATGCCTCAGGAACTTTTCCTCAGCATTTTTAAAGTGATGCACCTTGAGGCTGAGCTTAAGCATGTCACATTTGTTAAAAAATGTTCCATCTGTTGTCTCTAAGTAGGCCTGCTGCTAAGTACAGGGGGGAAGTGTGCAAAGTGAATGTTTATTACATGAAGTCTCCTCCTGGGTTAAAATCCCCTGTCCCTTGAGTAGCTTTCATCCTCACTTTCAGGAATTTAGTGACCTGGTGCTTCCTCTCCCTGGTCTGTCTTATCAAAACATATTTTCAGGTTAGATTCTGACATTCATTAATCCTAAAGTACAAATGAACATATTTTCACAACAGATTCTGCCATTCATTAATTCTAAAGTACAGAAGACTGATAACAGTTTAAGGTATTTATCCCTCTAATTGACATTTACATTTTTTTGTTTGTGTTTTTATCTATGTTTTAATAAAGACCCCAAAACAAGATCAAACAAACCTCTGTGAAATTATGGTAGACAGCTTTATAATCTACTTGTTTCTGAGGTCACCTGCTTCTGAACAGTTGAAAAGAGAACTCTGTAAACTGCCAAAAAAATAATAACTTAACTACCTTATCTTTTAATAATGAACAAAAGAAAATGTAAGTCTGCTAGATTTCCTCACAGCATTAGCTTTCTTTATCTCATGACCATGCAAGTTCTGACATGCATTGAAGTAATTAAATGCCATGAAGAATCCTCAAATTTTGTTCATGCTCAGCTAAATCATATCTTTTCCACACCTCTTAGTAGGTGTGGAACCAGAGCCTGAAGGGAGATCGTACACGTTAGTTCCTTCAAAAATGATGAGCTAGGCACTATCAGAGCAACATTCCCTTCTGATGGGGCAATCTCTGCAGTCACAGTCTATGTGCAGTCTTCTCCCCACTGATTTTATCTTAGTGAGCTTTGGTTAAAATAAACATCAAAGGAAACCTTGGAATGAAAGGAGAAATAATATGAACAATAACAGAAAACAGTATTAATCATTTTATTACTAATATTTCATAGAATCCTCACAATGAACCTGTGAGGTAGATATTGTTATAGCTACACCCAATTTAAAGGCAAGGAAATGAAGGCACAGGGCAATGGACAATGAGGTTTCAACCCACGTATGGCTGACTCCAAAGTGTTTCCTTAGTCTCTTCATTTGTGCTGAGGAAGTGAGCATTGGTGGAAGGAGATTGTATTTTGCTAGGTGGTCCCAAGTGGGTGCTTGATTCTATGTATTCGGAGGCCCAAAAGACATGAAAAATTGGACTAGTCAAGAGTATCATGGAGGGAATGGACTGTGGGGGTTGGGCTGGAGGGGGATGGAAATGCAGATAGAGAACAGGAGAGTGAAAAGGGTGGGTGGATGAGGTCCAAAGACTGCGAATCTCAGTAAGTTCTGAAAGTCTGGTAAGTGAGTAAAAAGACTGGAAAGATAGGAGGCAGTGGTCAGAGGTAGGATATTCGAGATAGTATAGAAGTGTTGTAGAACTGTCTTGATAATGACAAGGTTCAAGCTGTGGCCATGGATGTTGTTGACTGAAGTGGGTGTGAATGGCTTGGGTGAAAATGAAGCTCATTGAAATTGAGGAAGTCAAGGAAGAGAGGAGATATTATCTTGTTAAAAAATAGGTTGTACTAACAGAGACTTAGGGACATGGACAATGGATTAGTGGTTACCAGAGGGTTGGGGGTGGGAGAGGAGGAGAGAGGTAGACAGGGTAAAGGGAGTCAGATATAAGTGAGTAAGGGGAGGGCATAGTGGGCAAAGGGGATCAAATATATGGTAGCTGAAGGAAACTGGACTTTGGGTGGTAATCACACTATAGAATATATAGATGTCAAACTATAACACACACCTAAAAACTATATAATTGTATTAACCAATGTTACCCCAATAAACTTAATTTAAAAAATTTAAAAAATAGGTTGTGCTTTGGAAAACTGAAGACACACTGGGTTTTGAAAGTTGAGGATGAAGAGGAAGACTATGAGTTCCAATCTTCACTAAATATGGGCTATGGCTGTGAGTTTTGTAGGTGGCTTGAAGGGAGAGGAGAATTGAAGAAAGAAGAGAAGTAGGTATTACAGCTGAATAACAGAACGTGCAATGGAACAAGATTTTAAAATGAGGTAGAAGAATAGTTTGAGAAGGAGCATTTATGTGTTTGAGTTTATTTAGCACAATTTTCTGGTGTATGTAGGTTGCTAACAAATGTTTGTAGAGGTGAATTAAGAAGGTGTAGGAAGAAGAAACCTCAAGGGATCTGAGGAAAAAGAAGCAAGTCATAATGAAGGAAGACTGGAACCAGTGGCAGACTAATTTAGAGAAGAGATAAAAGGGCAGTCCATTCGTTAATAATTTCTTCCTGATTCTGGTTTACTGTCTTTTAGTGCTTTTTAAACAGAGATTAGAGAGTGCAAAGGTATTTCTTTCATATCTCAACAAATCTAGGGAAGAAACAAATCTTATCAGTATCTTCTAAACTTAGGGCCTAATCTTATTAAGGACACAACAGCATTGACTAACACATATAGAGTCAGGCACTGTTCCCAGCGCTTTACCCTTTAACCCCATTCAAAAATCTCCCTAGGAATGACTTGAAGCCCTTCAGTTTAGGAATTGATGTGGCAAAATAAAAAAAAAAAATACAATTTCCTATTGATCAGAGATCCTCAACAGTTTCAATCCATGACACAGTAGATGTTTATAGGCATAACACACACTTATACTGAAATTTTGATAGGAAGTTCAGAGAAGCAAGTGAACACATACTGGCAATGCATCTTAAGTAGCTCCTCACAATAATTCTTGCATGGGTAACTGAGTAGAGATGGGGATGGGGTGTTCTTTTCCATAACTTCCTGGGTTACTTACTTATATGGCCACTATTTCACTCTCACTCTAGAAAGCTGAGATACAGATGAGGAAGATTGATATTACTATAGGAATGACTTTGAATTTTGTCTAATTCATAACAAACAAATTAACCATAAATTTTGGTGTTTTAGCTTTTATTAGAGATATCACTGCATATAGTCACCTCCCCTCCCTCAACCAATTGCAGCTCATCCATATAACTCACATGTGGAGGTACTGTTAAGAACATTTTTCTTAAATCAGTGATACATATTACTTCTGCTTGCATATACTTCTTCTAATCTTTTTTTCTCAAAAGGATAGGGTTCAAGCAGGCATGTAAAAACAGTATCTTCTCGTTGAGGCACTCAGCTACAGTACTCACTCTCTTGTTCTTTCTTCATTAAAATAATTAAATATATGGCAGATGAAGTTAAAAGGAGGAGAACGAGACCTTCCTGTTCAATTTTTCTCTAAAGACAGACTACTTTTTCCAGCACTATCCCTGCCAGACTTTAAAACCTATCCTGTTTTCAGTGCTCTGTACAGCTTTCTCAGACATCTTTTGCACTGGCTGAAAGGTTTATCAGTCTCTTCCTTAATATCAGGTTATAAATGATGGGGTGGTAAGGGCCTCTGGAGCTGTGAGGTGGAGCAGCATGAGGATCGAGGATTTGGGGCGTAAAATTCCTGCTCCACTCTTTGCCTCTGCTGGGGACTGTGTGCACAGCTTCTCTTCAAGTGATGTTCTTTCCAATCAGGACACAGGGCAGGTTGATTCTTCTCTCTCCTTCATCTTAATCAAACAGAGAATCAAATGGGAATGTTAATGCAAACACAGGCCTTCTTGTTTCATTTCAGCGCTGGAGGTGTCTCTTGGCAACGCTGGGTCCTGGCGCCCCGATGGACTGAAAAACTAATGTTTATAAAACATTCTTTTCTCTAGACTTGCATAATGGAGCAGAGATTTTTTGTTATCAGTTCACAAAGTAGACAGCTCTTTCCCTTATTTAGTCTTTGAAATGATATGCATTTAGGAATGGAAATTTTCTCCAGGACTAGGATTACAAACCATTGAAGTTTTTCTTTTCTTCTCTCATTCTCTCTCTCTCTCTCTCTCTCTCTCTCTCTCTCTCTCCAATCTTGTCAGCAGTGGAAATCTTTCTTGAAGTGAAATATGATCTGAGGTATATTTTCATTGACTGAAACTAAACTGCTCTAATTGAAGTGGAGGCGAGAGGCCTAGAAGCTACTAGTGATACCTGTCCCTTCCCTTTCCTAATGGTCCTGGATAATTCAACATTGAACTTCATGATTCAGTGGAATATGGTCTGAGAACCACTCTTTTGTGGTTCTGTGACAACACTCTGGTAACAGCAGAGTGGTCTTAGTGGGTTTCTCTCACGCACCTTCCTCTTGGTAGCCCCTGCAGACTCCTGCTCACCTTTAAGATGCAAGCACTATGCCTGTCAGTAGGATTGGGAGCAAGATGGCTCAGACATCTACTAAAGTCTGAGAACTGCTGGAAATGTGTCATGTATTACTTTAAAAAATTTGACCCAACAATTCCTGGAGATAATGGCCAAAACAAAAGAGATAGACATATTTGTCCACTGCACATATTTATGTGTCAATTATGTGTTTATCACTGTACCAGAAATTCCTGGAATTGCAGAGTTATTTGGTACAGTTACTCTTCTTAAGAACCATGTTTTCTATGATTTTTTTTATCATGATTAAATCAACACAGGGAATCAAAAAATTTTTAAAAAGCATATAAATGAAAAAAAAAGTCACACGTATTCTCACCAATCAGTAAGAATTACTGATTATTTTTATATAGTCTTATGAGGTAGATTTCTAGTGGTAGAATTTCAGATGAGGTGGCATTTGAAGGAGGAATTTAGGGAATATAGTCTTCGTGGTACTTTTTAAATACTATTAACAAGGAGGCCACTTTCTGTCTTAACACACAAAAATCAGTCATATTTCCCCAATGCTCTTCCTTCCAGCTCAAGAAGAAAAGTAGAAAAAAAATATACACATACACATATGTTGATGAACTATTCTTTGCATACTTTATTTACAGTTTCAATAAATTCTCTAAAATGAATGCCAACTTCCTGTCAGAAAAATTAAATTTTGAGAAACTCATTTTACTCCTCTATATTTCAGTTCTCCACTGGTTTCTAATGCCTTCTGACTACACTGATATTGTTTTCAGCTTTACTGAGGTAGAATGAACAAATAAAATTATAAGATATTAAAGTGTACATTGTGACATTTTATATATATATATAATATATATATATATATATATATATATATATTATATATATATAAACACACACACACACACACGTATAGAAAAGATTGTCCTCCACTAGTTAATTAACACATCTATCACCTTAGATATTTATCTTATTTTTTTGTGAGAATATTTAAGTTCTACACTTTTAGTAATACTCAATTATGTAATACAGTGTTATCAACCGTAGTTACCATGTTATACATTAGAGCTTAAACTTTATTCATCATATGGCTAAAAGTTTGTAACTTTTGCTAGCCTCTCCTTAGTTTCCCCACCCCCAGACCCTGGCAAACACTTTTCTATTCATTGTTTCTGTGAGTCTGACTTTTTCTAGATTCTACATATAAGTGATATTATGCACTATTTGTCTTCCTCTGGCTTATTTCACTTGCATAATGACCTCAAGATCTATTTTTTGCCAGTGCCAGGATGTTTTTATTTTCTATGGCTGAATAATATTCCATTGTATGTATGTATGTACGTATGTGTGTGTGTGTGTGTGTGTTTATATATATATAATATATATATATAATATATATATATATATATAAAATGTCACAATGTACACTTGTGTGTGTGTGTGTGTGTGTGTGTATCACAGCTTCTCTATCCATTGATCCATTGATAGGCACTTAGGCTGTTTTGATACCTTGGCTATTATGAATAATGCTGCAATAGACATGGGTGCGCAGATATCTGTTTGATACCCAGTTTTCATTTCCTCTACATATACACCCAAAAGGGAGGCTGCTGGATTGTTTGGTATAACTACCCTGATAATATTAATGAGAGCTCAGATTTCCCTCATTGAGTGCAAAGTTTTGGGGATAGGAGTAGACTGCATGTGTAATTGAATCTCTGGTTCGGCAAAGAAATTTGTAAGAGTTTGCTACATGTATACATATCTAGTTCATAGAAATGTAGTGTGAATTTGTAATACAGCTACAGACACCTGAGAAGCAGAGGGAGATGAAATTCAGGAACCAAATTTAGTTTTTCTCAATTTCTAGGTTAAAGGATACACATATCCACAATCAGTATAACTGAATTTGACCATGTACTCTGTTTTTGTTTGTTTGTTTGTTTGTTCATTTTCTGTATAACTACTGCTATTTTTCCTCTTCATTCTTCTCCTTCTGGAGGTCTGGGATGGTGGTGAGCCACTTGAACTCTCCCTTAAGTTTGTTTCTGACACTGTCAATAAGAATATCTAAATTGTGTCTTAGTTATTAAACTAAAGATAGATGTCAGGTTTCTTAGAAGGCCTTTTTTCCTATTCTCAAGTACTAATAAAAGGTTAACTGGCAGTTTCATTTCTACACAACAGCTGTTATGAGTTTAATCCTTACCTGTCTCTTCTCACTAATCTCCTCTGAGTATGTTTTTGTCATCATTCTCTTTGTTCAATTTTATACCCTAAAATTTGTTTATATAAATGCAATTATTTCCTCCAACCTCTCTCTTCTTCACATTTTTAATAACAAATATCAACCTATTGTCAATTATTACCCTTTCAAGTACATGCGAGACCCACCTCTGTGCAGCCTGAAGGGTAATTTAGTTTTACAGGCATTTCTTACTTATAGAATCCATCATAGACATTTTCATCTTTGTATCTCTATTGCCAATATTAAACCTTATTTACCAATCTGGGAGTAATAGATAAATAATAAAACTGATTTAAAAAAATTTCAAAATTCTTTAACTTCATATGAATTGGAAAAATTGGAGAGACAGAGATAAGAAGTGAGAAACCCCTATAGATAATATTTGTGGCTTTTTCAGATTGACAGAACACATAATTTATATTTACAACACCACTCTATTCACCATAAAATACTAGATGCTATCATGAGATGAGCTCAAAAGTGTAAAAGCAGAATGAAAGTTCACAAGGAAAATGCACATTTGAAAATTCATTATTGGTTTGAAAGATAGTTTAATTATAGTATATTACATTTTATTAAAGCCTCTGTCTGGGGATATGAATGTGAAATTTCCTTCCTAAGGTTTCTGCTTACTTCAGTTGGCTGAATGAAAATCGTAGGATATAACCTTTTATGGCTTTCTTTCATAGTAGATTTACTCTTCTGCTTTACCAAAGAAGAACTAAAAATTTCGTCATTTGAGTAATAATGAGGGGCTATCAGATTCTGTCTGAGATGGCCACAGTCTGGTTCAATTGAATCTCTTAAACATTTTGGGGTTTATATTTAATTCCATCATCAGTCACTGAGACCTATAAGCAGTGACTAAAGTTAGCTAGATTTAGAGAGGAATCAAGATTAAATAAGATCAGATCCTAGACACCAGGGAACTCACAATTAAATATACAAAAGTAATGCAAGTCAAGATGCAACTTGGGCTTAGTAATAGAAGTACAGCAGGTATTTGAATAGCATTTTATTCAATGTCCATTCATTATAACGTTGATGACAGAATAAAAAAAATTATCCCCAGCTGGGGCCATCTTCCCTGTGTAGTTCACATATTTCCCCCAGGTTTATACAGGTTTTCTCCTGGCACTCTAGTTTCTTTTCACATCCCAAAGATGTGCATGTGAGGTGAACAGACATGTCTACCTTCTCCCAATATGAGTGACTGTGGGTGTGTATGTGTGTGGCCCTGCGCTGGAAGGGCTCCCTGTCCAGAGCGCTTTCCTGCTTTGTACTCTGAGCTTCTTGGAAAGGCTTCCAACCCCTGTGACCTTGAACTAAAATAAGGAGGCTAGAAACTCATTATTTTATTTGTTTTTATTAATCTTTCTTAGATATATGTGTAGATCACATTTATTTCAATGTTTAATATTAGAAGTGTTTTGGATCTTTACTTAGAAATTCAGTGAGGTTTTTGTGACCAGAAACATGCCACAGGAATTTAACTCTTATTCATATCAATTAGTTTATGGTACAACTGGTTTCATTATACATGGTTTTGCTTAAAGTCACAGTTTCCAAGGACCCATCTACCTGTGACATTAAGTGAGGACTGTATCAAAATTGTACAATAAAAAGACTTAGGAAGGAGTGAGTAAAATGGGGAAAGTATTTTTGGTTTACCTGAAATATCATTTTAATAATATTTTGATTATTATATAATAAATAACAATTTGATTATTCTTTAATTTGAAGTACTTTCATAAGCTTCTGAGAGATATTGAGTTTACTATACAGGAACTTGAAATTACCAGGTGGCATTTTTTCTTAAAGGTAAGCAATGCTACTCATTTTGACTTGGGAAGGGAGAGGTTGGTGTAAAAAGTAGGAATTTTAGATAAAATCTTTTTGTTGGCTCAAGGAGAATTTTTGTTCCTCTTCAAGCTTCTGGAAAAATTAATTTTGAACAGAGTAACTAAATCTGGGGCTGGTGTGTGTAATGTAGGGCAGTTGGGGGAGTGCCTTCATCTGTGACACACAGGCTACCTCTTTATCTCCCGTCCTGTCAGCAAGAAACCAGGAGCTACTTCAGATGCACAGCCATACCCTCAGATTTCCTGTAGAACAGCTTTTGTTTTTCAAAGCACGACTAATTTGGAAAATCTGACACTTATTCAAACTGTATTTTCAATACAGGCTGAGATGAGGACTGTGCATTTATCTTAACAAAACTGTAACTGCATTTCAAATTCCACCTTGCATGGAGTCTCTTTCAATACATACCTAAACAAATAAGGGAAACAAGAGATTTTTTGGTTTCCTTTTTGGGCTTTGTTTTCTTTTCTTTTGATATCCTCTACCAAGGCCTTTTCTTGTTAATTTTGTCAGCTAGTTGCTGCTTAAAGCCGACATCCACAGAGATGTGTGTATTTGCAGGTCGGCTTCATCAAACATTCATTGTTCAATACTGTGACAGCTGGTAGCAGGCATACATACTCTTTCCTTGTTTGGTTTTCTGATAAAACCTGTCAAGTACTGGTTGACTATAACTGAATTTGTCACCCTCTCAGAAAGGTTATACTTCTTCTTACTATGAAATAAAAACAATGAAACAACATTTCTATCTCCTCTTTGCCACTCCCTCCCAATTTGACAAGCAAATAGATGAAGAGTAGGTTTTAACCAGACTAACACCAACGAGGATCATTGTCAATAAAAAAATCCTCATACATCTAAAATCATAAGCATCACTTTTGTGAGAGCACTTGCTCAGGAGGTGACGGAAGATGTCTTAGAGAAGATCATAGAACAAGAGTACTGGGCTTGTGTGCAGTTCAAACTGAGCATCTGAAATCTGTCAATTCGGGCAACAAAGCATTCCCACCAGACACTTGGTGCCCTGTGGGCCTTCTCTATGAAGATTTTCAACTTTTCAAACTAGCTTATTGGTATGGAAAGGGCAGGTACCCCAAAGAAAACTAAAAAAAAACTACTCCATAAGATGTGCAGCTTCTAAAGAGGAGAGGCTACAACGAAGCTGGAGTTTGAATTTCACTTTTAGATGAAACATAAAATGTTTCAGTAGGCAAAGTCATCCTTCAGCAGCTACTAGGCAGACCTGTATGAGAGTTCTGTCTGCGCTGTATAAGAACTATATTATTTTCATCCAGCTAGTTAAATTTTCCTAAACTTCCGTTGTTTCCTTCCTTCCTTCCTTCCTTCCTTCCTTCCTTCCTTCCTTCCTTCCTTCCTTCCTTCCTTCCTTCCTTCCTTCCTTCCTTCCTTCCTTCTTTTCTTCCTTCCTTCCTTCCTTTATTCCTTCTTTTTTTGCATTCTAGAAAATGCAGAAACTAATAACTTCCCTGTTTATATCAAAGGATTATTGTTAATATCGAATGAGTTGATTCAGCAAAAAAAAATTTAAATTATAAAATTTATTCAAATGTTTTTTATTAAATATTATTACTTATGATTAATCTGGGAAGAAATTATTAGTTATAGAAGAAGAATTATTCAGAAGTTATTTTCATATTTAACATAAAGACTTGACTAGAAGGATGTTGAAGACAAAGTATAAAATCATTATATGAAAAATGACATCAAAGGTCATAACAATTAGTTTTAGTATGGTAACAATATGTGCTGAAAAAAAGCCACCCCAAATATCTAAGAACCGTAGCACCATGGAAATTTATTTCTTGCTAATGTGGCTATGTTGGAAAAGATGGCTGTGCTTCACTAAGCATTCAGAAATGGAGTTTGTGCCACTTTTAATGCATAGCTCCTGAGATCGCCCTAGATATTTGCCTTCAACTGGTAGATTGTTAAAGAAAGAATGTGGGAAAAGATATAAAGTGTTTATATGGTTCATCACTGGAAGCGATGGATCTCACTTCCACCTGCATTATATCCACAAGGACACACACAATCATGTGTTTACACTCAAAGGCATGGAAGCTTGGAAATATAGTCTAGCATCAGACTAAGGAGAAAAGAAAATGAGTTTGGGAAATAACTACCTAGTCTCTGCCATATTTACCCATTCTTTCCTTCTTTTTCTTTTCAGATTATATAATTTCTGTTGATTTATTTTCAAGTTCACTGACTCTTCTGTCATCTCCATTCCTCTTTAAGCACATTCAGTAAATTTTTATTTCAGATATTTCAGTTCTGGAGTTTACATCTTATGTCTTTTTTTAAATAGTTTCTATTTCTATGCTTGGAATTTCTATTTTTTTTATTTGTTGTGAACATATTTTCTTTACATCCTTGAACACAGTTATAATAGCTGCTGGTTTGTTATTTAAAATCATTATCTATTAATTCCAACATCTGATATATCTGGATTGATCTTTGTTGATAGTATTTTCTCTTGATAAGGGACCATATTTTCCTGGTTCTTTGTATATTAAGTAATTTTAGGCTAGAAAAATTGTCAACTTTGTTTTGAAATTTTAGTTGCCCCACACAATGATAACTACACCTTACTTCCAGGCTAAATGCTAAAAAAAAAGGTGGGGGGGGGGACTCACCCTGGGCAAGTCTTTTCTTTCAATTGTTGACTTCTTTCAGCAGCTGTATGGTTGTTGGCTCTTTAGAGCATTTAGGTAGTTAAATTTTACAGTTTTACCAGAGTTTATAGCCCTTATCTGGGAGAGGGGACAGCTAGGTGTCAATCTAAGAGGAACTTAGTCATACTCAAAGTGGAACCCCACATGCAACCATTCTTATTACTCTCTATGACATATTTATTATACTGAGAGCTTCATGGGTTATCCTTTCGTGTGCTGAAAAATTGTGGGGTTTTTTTCTTTTACCTGATATTGACCTAAATTGTCAAACTATGTTTACACATTCAATTTGCTTTCAAATGTCTCAATTCAGTCTGGCTACTTAGTGTCTTTTTCCCAACAATGTAATAGAAATGATAGAAAATATAAATAATACTGTATAAACTCCTGTTTCACAGGGTTTTTTCTCATAAAGCGTGATTTTCCCCACATAAAATATAAGTTAGAAATTATGTGAGAAAAAAAATTGAAAACATCTGCCTTTTCTTGTAGCAAATTCTCTTTTGATTGTTAATTCAAATTTTGTTCTTTTCATTTATTTGAAATTGTTTATCTAAAAGAATTTGTTTAGTGGTAATTTAAAAGAAGGAATTAAGGATATATCATTTTTCAAATTAAAGAAATTTTCCTAACATTATACAGAATTTTAGAAGGCACAGCCTCTTCAGGGTTTGCTTTTTATTTGTACTTTTTAAATGTTAGAAACATTTATGGTTATAATTATGTTGAGGTAGACATTACTTTTTGAATCCTCCCCCTCAAATTATACTCATTTGGAAACCACTTTCCTCTACTGAGTCAGCTAATGCTGCTGCTGGGGTAAGAGGCTCAGCATTTACAAGGAGAATGTGTCAAATACTATTTTCTTTTACATGCATTGTAATAGTACCAATGGAATCTTCCTTCCTGAGATGTTGCCCACATGAAGGCTGAATTATTTTAATAAAAGTCAATCTCAAAGACTGCATATAGAGTTGTTAAACAGGTATATTTCTCAATCTTAAAATGCCTACTTTCTTCTGGTTGCTTTTCCAAACAGACAAAAACAAACAAACAAACAAAAAACCACATACATTAAAATCAGCTAACCTCTGTATCACTGATCTTGTTGGAAAAAGATATGCATTCCTTATATTTTTAAGAAGATTTCAGTTTTCTAGTTCTTCTCCTTAAACCTTCTAAAGTTATTTCTTAACCACTCTATCCGCTTCAGTTTACTATATACTTACTCTTCAATCCACTGCAAGCTGTCTTTTCTTTACATGGTCTAAGCACTGATGAATTTACCATGGCTCCTTAATGCATTTCTAACTACAGTTACTCCTCATTATCAGCAGATTCCATATTTGCAAATTTGCCTGTTTGCTAAAATTTATTTGTAACCACCAAATCATACTTAGGTTAGTTTCACGGTTAATCACAGACATGCACAGGGTGGTGAAAAATTTGAGGATCTCCATGTGCATGTTGCCAGCTGAGGTTCTAAAAGACAGCTGTCTGCTGTCTTGTTTCAGCTCTCATACTGTACATAAATGTCCTTTTTGCAGTCTGTTGAGTGCCATGCACATACATACATACACACACACGTATGTATATTTGCATTTTTGTGCTTTTTATTGATGATTTCCCTGCTTAAAATGGCCCCAAAGCATAGTCCTGAAGAGCTATCTCACGTTCCAAGAGTAAGACTGTGATGTGCCTTATGAAAAAAACTGTCTTCTTTCAGGTATGAGATATAGTGCTGGTGGCCATGAATTCAACACTAATGAATAAACAACTTATATTAAATAAAGTGTCTTTAAGGAGAAAGACACATAAAATAAAGTTATGTATTTATTAGTTAAAAACATTCTGATTAGAGGCTTGAAGGAATCTAACTGTACTTCCCCTATAAGCAATGGTTTAGGATTCTGTAATGCATTGTTTTTGGTGATTTAATAGACTATAACTACAGACCATACTGAGAACTGTGCTTTATTTTTTTTCTCCTTTGCAGTACCTCTTCCTTAAACTACACTTTAAGCTTACATGTTCCTTGGTTAGTCTTTACATATTTATGGTTTCAAGTATAGCTGTTGTCCTCAAAATCTTTCTTTGCAGTTTCCCAAGTTTCAAGTCCTTCCAGCCAAGGATCAGTTAGATTCTTATATTCAGATGTCCCATAAACAACTCAAACTTAAACTATGTGCTAACAAACATCATTTGTTCTCCATCACCAATTTCCTCTTTATCTATACTATCTTTATTGATTCCACTAAGGTGTCTAAGATAGAAAACTGAAATTTTTCAGATTTTCTCTCTCTCTTTTACCTTAGCATCGAACCAAGTCTTGCCAATATTACTTTCTATTACTTTCTACTTTCTACATATTTTTCCTCCAATTTAACATATATATATATTTCCATCTCTACAATCACTGCTGGGCATTAACACTACTTATTAGGCCAAAAGTGGTGAAATATTCAAAATGATGCCTTAAAATTTTATTTTAACAGAAACCATATAAATTCATATTAATTATAAATATGAGATTCATATTAACTAGTCTTTTAGTATTAAACTGTAGGATCTAGGTCTTTATTACTTTATTGTTTTTAGTATAAAACAGGACTGGAATTCCTTGTCATCTTTCTTACATAAACCATATTCATAACGCATTTCTATGATTCCCATTTTCTTGTATTGAAAGATAAATTCTTATTTAACTACATTTACAAAGCATGGTCATTTCAGGTATATTATTTTAGATCCCCCTGATTTAGTCTAATTCGGAGGATCTGTTAATATTCTCTTTCCTGATTTAGGTAATGGTTATAAGGTATATTTACCTTGTAAAAATTAATTGAGCTACATAATTATGATTTGTGCATTTTTGTGTATATATATATTTTACTTTAAAATCAAAGAAAATGTAATTTAAGGTAATTACTATAATCTTAGAGGACAGATAGAAAACTGCGGGTTAAAGCAGAAATCTGATAATACAGGATTTAAGGTATGAACTGAAGAGGTGGGAAGGATTTGGATAGGCAGAAAAAGAGGAGAAGGAGGAGGCATGGCATGAGAAAGGAGGTTGAAGTGGAAATGTATGAAGCAAAATTGGGAGAGAAGGAGGCCAGTGGTTCCAGAGAATAGAATGCATGGTGAGGTTCAGTAGTAAATAAGCTTGGAGAGGAAGGGAGGGTTCATATTAAATGAATAACATTGAAGGATAGTTAACCTAAGAAAAAAAATTCTAAAAAAATAGTAAATTATTTGCTCACTAGGGAATAAAAGTTTCTTACTTACCCCAGATCTTATAAAAATAAGTAATGAAAAAGCATTATTAGAATGAGCATACATGTTTATTGCAAATTTTTATTTTCTAAGCACAATTTTAATTTTCCAAGGAATTAAACATTTATGAAGTTTAAGCTCGTTCATTTACTTACTATTTGTTCAAATTTTAAAAAATTCTTTTGAAATAAAACTAAAATAAAAATAATGTCTATAACTGACATGTGTCAAGCTCATTTTTAATCATACTACTGGGAAATAAAAAAATTAAAACAGAATGAAAGCAAAGAACACCACGTATTAGTTACCATCAGCTCTTGAAAATTCATCTGAGAAGTTTTATGTTTGTTAAAATGGGGGAACTGTTTTTGCCAACTGACTAAAGCAGTACTTACTTCCTAAATATTATATAATATAATTTGTACAGTCTCCAAGGAATTTAGAGCATTTAGAAATGTCTTTCACATTCCATGCTTTTGTCACATGAGACAAGTGATGTGCTACGAATGTGGCACCATTTTCATATAAAAACTGCCACTTACTGGGAGTATATTTGAAATAAAAAGGGTTTTTCCCACATGAAGGCACATCTTGAAAGTTGCCTTTCTCCCTAAATGTAGATGCACTGGGGTCTCATATGTGCTCTTGACAGTTGAATGATTCTATATTGTATTTACTCAAGAAAATCTCAGTTGCTCTCCTTCCCCTTTCTTCTCCAATTCCTGATATAATATTGCCCTCTGGCAATTGGTTCTGAACTGCTGCATGACTTATACTCTGCAATCATCAAAATATTTGTATCTACAGATAGAAAATTCAGCTATTGATAATGACTAAGATTAATAAAGACCAGTGAGGTAGTTAATTTCTTCTGGGAAAGTTCTTTTTTTATTAAAAGATATTTTCTAGGTCTAAATTATCTGGATAATTGCATACTTCAAATGACTCCCAAATAGCCAAATCTGACTTCATACTCCTCCCCCATTTTTAGGCACATGTCTCCATCTGCTTGATGAACATTTTCACAAATGTTAGCTGAACACTTACTGTTTGCAGAGTGTTACAGTAGAATTTACAGAAGATAATGCATAATAAATTATGATCTTCAAGCATCCTGCAATCTATTTCATAGCATTAAAACAAATCCACAGCAGAATGAAAGTGTAATATTGGAACAGCGAACAATTTTTGTTGTAGTCTAGACAATGAACCAACAATTAAATATGTAGTATTTCAGATGCTGAATATGCAGTGGAAAAAAATGTAGCAGAATAAGGGGGAGAGAAAGTGGCAGGATTGGTAAAATTTTGATAAGGTGGTCAAAGATGTTTCCTCTGATAAGATGGTATCTGAGCAAGATTTATAAGTGGGACACATGGCTATCTGTGGAAATAGCATACCAGGAAGAGGGAGCAGGTAGCACAGAAACTGGATGTGTATATGTGTATACTGGATGAACAGTGTATGTGTATATGTTAAATTATGTATGTGTTTAAAAGTACTTAACTATATACTATGTGTTGTTTTAAATAATTTGCAAATAATGAGTCATTTAATCATTATAATAAAATCCAAGTTTCTCAACCACAGCACTATTGATATTTTGAGCCAGATAGTTATTTTCCATGGGGGGGCTATTGTAAGCATTGTAAGAAGTTCAGTAGCACCCTTGGACTCTACCCTCTAGATGCCAGTAGCACCTCCCAAACTGTGACAATTGGAAATATCTCCTGACATTGACAAATGTCTCCTATGGGGCAAAATCGTCCACCATTGAAAATTATTGATATAGGCTTATGGATAGGTTTTGTTACTGTCTAATTCATAGACAAAGAAATAGACAAAGAGTGTAAGTAACCTAGCCAAGATCACACATCTTGGAAGTTGAGTTGGATTTTAAACCCAAGCATAATAATCCTAGAAATCATGCTGTTAACTGCTCAGTCCTTCATTATTTCAGGTTTTAAGCATAGTTATTGGTACCAGTATCTTGCCTTACAGGGCTGGGACCCATGATGCTTGCCTTCTCATTAGTATTTATAATCGCAGCCCTCAGCCTCTTGGGTGTATATCTGAATTCATTTCCCACATGGATCAGGCTGCATCAATTTCAGCTTACTTTTTTGGCTGTTGGTTTTCTATTTCTGGTACCTGGATACTTTTATTTCTTTTGAACTTGGCTGTAAGTTTACAAAAATAATTTTTTGTGTGCTACATTTTTCTCTTTTCCTACCTCCCCTCCCAATGATGACTACACTTTCCATGTTTCTTGATATTTTCTTCTTTGTGGGATCCAATTATGCTTAATAGAATTATCTTTTAACTTTCTAATCTTTATAGTATGAATTACCTTATTCATCTCTATTCTCCATTGCATTGCTTAACACATAGTAAACACTCAATAAAGTTTTGTTGATCAAATATATGACACTCATTTTCTTAAATTAATTATTTAATTAGTTTTCTTTTAAATGCCTACAGCACCTGGTATTCCTAGGTGGTCTCTCATCCAAGTACTAACCAGGTCCAACCTTGCTTAGCTTCTGAGATTAGATGAGATTGGGCATGTTCAGGGTGGCATGGTCTGTCTTTTTTTTTTCTTTTTTTTAAAATTTAAATAGGAAGATCCATTTGGAGTACTTGAACATACACTCAAACAAAAAAGGAAATTTTTATCCATCATGTCTTTCTGTTCTCAAAGAGCAACAAAGTGTTTGTTAATGGTGTAGAAGTTTGAGAAAGGCTTTTTCTCTTGTTGGTTCAATCTGCTTTTATTTTATCTTCTACAGTATAAATAAGTAGTGTTATTTCCATCAGTCTATAAGTTGTAGGTTCTCTCAAATAATTTGGCTATTTTTATTTGTGGAGCATAACACTGAAGAGTGAAAAAATTACAGTGCCAAATGTAGATATAATTTCATAAACTAATGAATTTCACTGGAAAATTGTCTCCTTTCTAACATAAGTGCTATAACCTATTTATCTATATCTATCTATTGATCATTTAACTATCATCTATCTATCTATCTATCTATCTATCTATCTATCTATCTATCTATGATCTATCATCTATCTTTTCATGATAATAAAACTGCACAGTAAAATCAAAGCATTTTTGTCACCTCAAAGTTCTCTCATTTAAAGAGATGTCGAAAGGTTTTTTAGGCCCCTAGTATCTATCACAAGTGAACAATCAAATCAATTCTGATTTAAACAGTCACTTGGATTACGTTTATCTATTTCATGGTAGTGCCAAGTTAGCAGGCTTCAGAGATGAATCACAGCACTGATTGTCAACCTGACAACCTTGAAGATGAGTAACATTATTTTATCCCTTTTTTTCCCCAGGAGCATGTGTCAGGATTTTTGGGCTGCTACATGCTTCAAAATTTCCTATTTTTTTAGTAAGTGGTAGTGTCTAGTATTTGGTCCCTACAGAATTCTCTTGGCCTCCAAATGACCCTTATGATTCTCTATTAGCTTTACAGTGAGCTTGGATCAGCTAAAATATGAATCTTTTTTCATCAAATACACTACTTCAAGCTATGTGGAAAATAAATAAATATGTTACATGATACTAAATAGTAATATGTAAAATTTTTCTATAATATTTTATAGCATGGAGTAAAGGAAATAGTACTTGAACTATGAAGCAGGAATCTCAGTTTGCAGCCCTAGACTAGATGAATGATTGACCCCGGACAAGTAATCCACAAACTTTGGGCCTGAATGTTTTCATCTCTAAAATATAAAATTTGTACTAAATGACTTTTAATGATCCATTGAGATCAAACATTCTGTTTTAAAACAATGTGATGATTTAAGTACCTATTACTATTAATTAGATTATATAAAATAATGCCTGTTTTCAGATGGTTAACTTGAAATATTCATATCTTTTCATCACTCTAGGCATGGTCTTACCATAATTCTTGGAGCCTTGGGTAAATCCGTGTCCTCTGATATAGTCAATCATAGGGACTTGAGGCTCGAAGAATTTAAACTTGTATTAGTTCTTTATTTATAACAGTAGTAGCTACCCAGAATTATAGTGATTAAGTTGACCTCCTGAAAAACTGTTGTAGCAAAGGAATTTAACAATCTCATATAAGAAGTGTGTGAGTTTTGGGCTATTTATGTCATACAGGACGTATTCCTGCACTGCATAATTGGGGAATTTATCTTCCATTGAAACTATAAGGAGAAAATAAGTTTATTCGTCGTTTAAAAACTACTTCCAAATGCAAACCCAATGAAGGTAAATTTAAGTAAAACATTCTGAGATTAATGCTTATTCTTAGGTTAAGAAGTAGAGAACAAAAATGCTGTGACCTCTAATTAAGATTATGAAGCAAGACGTAACATCTCTTCATTGATCACACTAAATGGGGTAAAAGCAATATGGGCCAGATAGAACTAGCCTAGAGACTAATGTCAGCGCTTCATAAATCCATAGCCAAGCTCAAAAGAAAAAATCCTCACATATCAGAATGAGGAAAAGCCAAAGTTATAAGCAGAAACTGTTATCAGCCTGATTCATTTGAGACCTGGACTTTACCATAAATTCTAAAGGTTGGGAATAGGGATTTAAATCTTTATAATAAACAATATTTTAATGAAACACATTGAATATTGCAGAAAATAATGTCAGAGATTTATGGCACAATACAGATATCCTCCAAAGAACTCAGAGGGAAAGAAAAATGATGAGGCAAAAGTATTGATTAGAGAGAGAGTACTCTGTGTAATAGGGATCCCAGAATGAAAACAAATATCTAAAGATAGAATAGAAGAAAATTTTTCTCAGCTGAAGAACTCGTGAGTTTAAAATAAAAGAGCTCACTGAATGACCTGTGAAATTAATAACAAAGACATAACTAGATAAATCTTCATAAAATTTTTTGGCTAAAAATATTTTTAAAAATCTTATAAATATTCAAGCAAAAAAAAGAGGTTGTCAACAAGTGTTCTGTGCAACCGAAAATGCCAGAGAACAAAGTAGAATTATCTAATAAATACCTGACATATAAGTTCTAATAATCTAGATATTATAAATTATCTGATAAGATCTAATTTTTTAAAACAATTAAATAAAAAGTAAGAAACTAAATTTAAAAACTTCAATGAAGAATATTAGTAATAAAAAATATGTAATCTCAGATATATAACCAATTAAAAATTAGAATAGCATGTAATATTTATAATTTAATTATAAAATATTATATTACTGGATTTCCCCAGAAATAGATGATAGATAAAAAGGTAATTAAAAGTAGAAATGGTATGACATATTTATAATAACTGAAAAGAAGCATTTTTTATGTGAATTAGTTTCCAGAAAATAGAAATGATCAAAATTGACTCCAAATGAGGTAGAAATCCAGAACATATTAATTACTATATAAGAACCCAAGGCATGTCAAAAGACCTACTTCTACCAATGTTACCAGACCCAGATGAAAATTCTACAAATCTTTAAATAACAGATGTGGATTTAGACTATTCTTAAGTGTGTGTGTACACACACATGAAATCATCTTAACTTACTTTATGAAAATAACTGATACCAATCCTGAAAGATGTAGTACACAAAAAGAGGAAAAACAGAGCAAGTTTCACTTATGTTTATAAACTTAAAAAATCACAAACTATTAACAAATACATCTAAGACTAAATTGAAGAGCAACGTAGCATGGGCAAGTATGGTTAAATCTCAAAGTAAAAGGATCGTTTGATGCAAAAAGCTGCACTAATATAAATAATCACATTAATGAGGTCAAAGAGAAAAACATGTTACTGGTAAATGCTACAATAGCATTTGATAAAATTAAAAATTGTTCTAAATAAAAAACTTTTAGAAAATTAAATATAATAGAAAACTTCCTTAATTAGTAAAAAATATCTCTCATTCCAATAGTTTACATTATACTTAGTAATAAAACTTTCAAATATTCCATTAAAATAAGCAAATATATATGATTCACTATTGTTCTGTAAGACTCACTCCATTTAAGGAGAAAATACTCAAATATTTGTAAAGAAGCATCTTAAATTATTGCTTAAAGATAACTTGATAATTAGAAATGTACATAACTGGTTAAAAAGTTAGAACTAACGAGGAGTTCAGGAAAGCAGTTGATTATATAAAACAAATACATAAAAGTCAATGGCTTTCCAATGTTCCAGAAAGCCAGTTGAAAAATATAATAAAAGAAATAATTCTATTACATTAGCATATATGTACATGTATATGGCATATATATGGTAATGTATGACACAGGCTATAAGAGAAACGTTATAAAAGATGATATGAATAAATAGAGAATTATATTATGCTATTTGGTGAAAATATTTAATGTAACACTATTGATCCTCTCCAAGGAAGTCTCCAGAGTAATATTTTTATAAATTGACAATTATCATAATGTTCATTTGGAAAACTAATTGCTATGAAATTTTTGAGAAAGATGAGCACTGAGAGAAGACTTACTCTCTGGATAAAGAACAATGTATTGTTGAACTGACCCCAAGTATGAGAAAGAAAAAAATGGGAGAGAATTAAAATTTCATAAACAAATCCAAGTACTTATAAAGTTTGAGACATGTTTATCATGGTTTTTGAAATTAGTGGGCAATTCATCAGATGTTCTTGAGACAACTGACTATTCTTTTGGAGAGGGAAAAAAATGAAAAAAATAAAGGAAGTTACAGCCTGTTTCCAAAATAAGCCAAAGCAGTTTAGATATATACATCAATAATGAAACCATTGAAGATCAAAAAGTAGGTGAATATTAGAGAGTGAAAATCTTTTCTAATTAGAATAGCAATACCAGATAGCATAAAAAAATGTTTCTAGATTTTGAAAATACATATGTATGTATGTATATATATAGTTATATATAACAAATTAAAATTAAGTTTGCAAATACATATGTGTATGTATATTTATATATTTTTGTTATATATAACAAATTAAAACTAAGTTCTTATATTTCAAAAATGTCATAAACATGATTTATATATGAAATATAAACCCTATGATAGAGAACACTGAAAATGTACATACTCTATGGCTATAGTGAAAGAGTAAATTGGTAAAATTTTCTGGAGAGCTATTTAGCTAATTTTAATTATGCTGTGAACAAAACTTTTAATAACTTTTTCCAACAAAAATGTTTATGGATGGGTACAAATACAGAATAAATAGGTTATTTATTTCAATATAGCTTGTAATACTAGAGAATTAGAGGCAGATTAACTATCTCCAAATTAGAAATTGGCTAAATAAATTGTAGGAGAACCACAGAAAAAAGGATCCACAGAAAACATTAAAAATGACATGGGTACAAGACCATGGGAAATTGTCACAATCTGTCATTAATGAAAAAAGCAGACTCCAAAAGCACAAGTACATTATTATGCATGTATTTCTGGAAGAATACAAAGTAAAATGTTAAGAAACTATACCTTTGTGTATATCTTTTAATTTTGTATAGAATAAAGGTATTACTTTCAGAATAAAATTTTAAAAGAAGTTATGGATTACATAATATAAGAACAAGAGAAATTAGGTGGATGAGAGAAATGTACTATCCTAAAATGTTTGGGCATGGCTAAAGAAGAGTATGATATCACATCAAAAAGATCCACATTCAAGTTCAAGTTCCAGCTCTACCCGCTTAGTAGTGGTTGACCTTGGGCAAGTTGTTTAACATTTCTTCACTTCAGTTTCCCATTGTAAACTGGAGAATGAATGAGCATTCACCTTGTATGGCACCTTAGCATAAAATGAGATGTGCACAAAGCACTGTTCAAATAATATTCTTCATGTGAGATGATTTCAGAAGGCAACAGGTAAGTAGAAAGATAAGGTTCTAAGAAATCATACCCATAAAAATATTAAAAATATGGGACATTTTTCTTACCTATTTTGAATGCCAGAAGAAAATTTTAAAAAGCACAAATAATGTCTTAAAGACTATAGCTAAAAAGTAAAATAAAGATTTTAGGATAAACTAGTTTTGTGAATAAGAAAATCTAGCATAGTTCTGGAAAAAAGAGATTCCTTGAGCATAGAGACACTTCTCTAGTTGGATAGAGAGTTTACTCACTATACAAGTTAGTCTTTGGCATATATACACATAAGTAATGGGGAAATGTGGAAAGACAAAGTCCACAATACAGAGATTATTGCCTGTTGTTTAAAAAAGATAAGAGGAAGGCATCAGGGATTGAAAGTACCTGATGTTATTGAATCCAGATAATATATCAATAAGAATTTTTTTTCCTAAGATTTGCTGCAGTAATGATCAGAAAAATACAAATGAGTAGGACAAAGACTTTGTCACTCTGCCCAAGAACTGGAAAAAAGATGCCAAAGGAAGGCATTAAGCAGCTGCTTAGTGAAGTCTATCAGTGAGGCTTAAATTTGCAACTATTACACCAGCTACAATTTTAACAGAAATGGAAATCTAGGAGGCTTGGCACCCAGTATCTGCATTGGAAAAAAGCTATCCCAGGAAAAGAATTAACATTTAAAAAGGTCCAGAGGCAAGAGGAATCATATGGATATCAAAATTTAAAAAGCAAATGCCTACCTGTGTTTTGATTGATATTTCTGTTATTTCTGCACCATAACAAAATTTGACTTTCTGATTTGGAACTGTGGTTGGTAATTTTGAAAATAGTTGGCAATGACAGATCCAAAGTTTAAATATTTTTCAGACTTTCATTGTGAGATACAGTTTTGAGCAATAGCCACTCAAATTATTCCATATGGATATTTTCTTAAAGTTCTGACCAAATGCTATGCCTTTTCCAGTTATCCTTCAATTCATATCCCCTGTCATATATCAGACTAATTATGTCAAAAGACAACAAAAACCAACTCTCAAAAACTTCATCTTGCTGGTTAATCTGGAAATGCTTAGAACAAATCCGATAAATTTTATATCATTTTGATAGATGGCCTCTTACAACAGTTGAGAAATTCTTATTTGACTGTACACTAGTCAATTTGATCAGTTTCATCTTAGCAGATTTTATACTAACATAGCTGTCTAAGTGCCTTCATTATTACTCTTATTACTTTCTACACAACTGGCTCTGCATCATGCTAGTGTGGCCAGTCTCCCATTTTTAAGATAATTGCCTCTATGTGTGTTTTCTTTTTTGCATATTGAGTTTGTATTAACAATTGTTAATTTCTACTGTTACCCACTTTGATTAGCAACACTAAGAGCCATACCCAAAGTTTCTTATTCATTCAATAAATCTTTATGGAGTGCTTCTTCATTCATTCATTCGATAAATATTTATTGCATATGATAGATATAGTAGACACTGTGTTAGGCCTTAGAAATTTGGTAATGGATAGCATACCCTAGACAGTTATATGTGCCCTCTTTCTCCTCCTTGAGCAAATCTTTGCAGAGGCCTTGCCCTTTTCTGTATTGTTCCAGTGCTTTCTTCCTCACTTCATTTAGTTTCAGCTCAAAAGTCACATCCTCAAAGATGCTCTTCCTATTTATTTACTCCCTCTACACCCATCTTTGTCTATTTTCTTGTAGTGCTTTAATTTTTATTTACTGCTCTTGTTATTAAATTTTTATGACATATTTTTCTGTCTCTTCTTAGTAGAACATAAACTCAAGGTACACGCTTTGTCTGGTTTAACACTAGGCCTAGAAAAATGCTTGAAATTAGTAGAAGATCAAAATATTTGTGAAATGAATAAATAAATCAAGTTGAAAACTCAGAATTTGAGTGAAATAAGTTACTTTTATTTATGGAACTCTTATTTTAGTGAAAAGAAAGAGGCAAATAAACAATTACTAGTGGAGGAAGTTCTAGAGATTAAAAGGCTATTTGAGAGAGTAGTTAAGGACAGTTTTTCTGGAGAGTCTGAACTCTTTACTGATGAGAAGGAACTAGCTTGTGAGCCTTCCAGAGAGAGATACTTGAACATTGAAGGCCAAGTCCCTTAGGATTGGGAAGGAGACTAGCACTGTTGGAGAATAAGCAACAGTGCTAGAGAAAGGAAAGAGGTGGGAAGGGGCCAGATTGTGTGGAATCTTATGAGCCAAGTTAGGAAGTTTAAATTTTATATAAACTTTAAAGATACCAATTACAAGAGTTAACCACTTTGCTTATAGAATGGATTGTAGGGAGGGGATACAAGAAGAACCGGTGAGATGTAATGGTGGCCTGGATTACAGTAATTGCCATGGAAATGGAGAGAAGGAGACTGACAAGAAAGGTAACTGAAGTGGAGCCATCATGACTTGCTGGGAGATTAAAGATGAAGATTTGAAAACTGAGGGTGATAGAGACTTCTAATATGATTTCTAGAGTTTTGGTTTGAATTTTTGCAGAAGATGATACCATTTACTAATATATAAATTGTCTAGAGTTTACATTAGATGGTAATTACATTGTTTCATAATGCTTCGCATTTTACTTTGGAACTATTTTGCCTTTTCACAATTTAGAATTTAAATTTGTTTTCATTGTCATAGCTAACCTTCAAGAATGTGAGTCAGTAATTGATTCAAGAATGTTGTTTTTCTTTCTTTTGAGGTTTAGTTTTGGATCAAGATAAGCACAATGTATGGAGATGAAAATAGAAACTAAGTTTTGTCAATTTTTAATAAATTTACCATGGCATAATGCTTAATAATGAAGCTATTGCCCAGATATTTGGGGTGATAGATTGGCTTTAATGTCTCACCTTCTCCCAGTCAAACATAACTAGTAATGATCTGGTTTTAGTTCACATTGTCTTCTGAAAATTGGTCAATTTAGAGAGAATTCTATTATTATAATCAATAATAAAGCTATACAATTTTAATTAAAATAATTATTTAAACAGGGCCCTCAAACCCTAAAGATTCTGGTTTTGTAATTGTTAAATGAAGAAATAGTTTTTCACAAATAGTTGAATTGTAAGGCTCTCTTTTATGCTAAAATAAACAGAATTGTCTGAGCTGTTTGTTGCGGCTTTTCATCAGTTTGTTTGCTAAGTAGCTGCTATAGTAGAGAGTGTGTGCTTTTTGTTGTTTCCTCATCTAAAACTAATATTTTAATGAACCTTTCTTGAGACTATGTCTTGAGATTTACAAAGGATGATTCTATTTCTTCATGTGATCATAAATATTTATTTTTTTTCCTAATGATGTTAGTCAAAAACAGGAGGCTGTTTTAATGACAGTTTAATGATAGACCCTCCAATGGCAGTTTATATTGTCAAATTATTTATTTTAACATAACCCATATCCCTTAGCTCATTTGCCATGAGTACTTAGTTATTCTTTTGGGTGGTATGTGTGAATTTTTCATCCCTTCTCTCATTTCTCTGTAAGGAAATCTTGGAGACTAATTAGTTCATCAATCATAATTTCATTTTGGGGAGCAATAATTCAATTCTACTCTTCTGGTAAAGAAAGTATTTAATCATTTCTTTCTTTTGAAGTAAATTCACATATGATGCCTCTATGGCTAGATCAAATGTCATGGTATTTCCTACCTAAAAGGGCATTGCTACTGAGGCTATTGAGTTGGAGCGAAAGATAAATTGATTGTTTCAGAAACCAGCTTCGATAAGTTATCTTTCTGGTAGGAAGATGTCACCTGAATGATTCTGTCATTTTTGAAAATGGGCATGACATTTACTACAATATGACAAGTGTAAATAGGTGATCTTAGGCTATATCTGAAAACATGGTTATAGGACTGCTAGAATAAAAATGATTATTCTCATAACTTATTGCTGAGCTGGATAGTAGTAGGTCAACATGAGGGGAGCAACTGACTTTTCTTTGCAATAGATTATAGCTGATATTTTTAAATCAAAATTTAGGAGTCAGAATAGGTCTTTCATTTATAATGTATGCCTCTTCTGAATATTTTCTTTAGCCTTATAAATTTCATTATTTATAATTTTGAACTATAAAAATAATAGTAAATTTGTATAGTATAATCATGTTCTTATTTATACTAATAAAAAGGCCAAAAGATAACTGTAAATTTAATCAGTGTGCTTGCATTCATGGAAAGTATTTGCCAGTCTAGATAGAGGCTCAGATGGCCATAGTAATCACATAATAAAAGGTCTGTTGTTTAAGGATGGAGACAAAATGCCATGACAAGATATAGAAGCAATAGAAATCAGTGATGAAGATATTTATGAAGATAAGCAAAGGACAAAAATAGTACTATTCAACCATTCCTAAGGCAACCTTCCAGACAGCAGGTTTATGACTGAAATAGAGCAATATGTAGTTAAACTCTAGCAAGAATCTGCTGCTGGCCCTGTCTTCTCATTTTCTTCATTGACTTAGATACTTATTATCTGCTCTAATTCTGTGTTATTCATTTCTATTTCCTACAACCCATCTTTAAGATTAAAAAATGTGTGTAAATTAGAATCACTTCATAAAGAAATCTGACTAGCCCTGATTAAAATAAACCCACTAGCAGAGCAGGAAAATAAAGCAAGGAGAACTGAAAGTGTGTTCCTCTTGAAGTTTAAGTCACTCCCATAAGTTGCAGCCTAAACTGGCAGTAAGGTTGAAAATTGAAGCCAGCATCCCCATATTTAAGCTCACAGTCACCTGAATCCTGTGTATGCATTATTATTAAATTCTCTCTAGGAATATAAGAGGAACATTTTAAAACTAATTCTTGGATGTAAGAAGTAGTGTAGCAAATTGTAGTAAAATAGAAAAAAAACAGGTGAGATGGACACTGTTTTGTCTTGAAAAAGAATGTAATCTTAAGGTTTAGTTTTTATAATTCTGCATAGCTGGGCACTAAGGTTTCTGTGAGACAAATTTTTTTTTTTTATTTCAATGCTGGTGCTTGCTATAGTTGGAATGGCTGAGGGGTACAGTGAGAATTAATTTTACTATCTCTCTTCAAAGTTAATTTAGTGTGCTACCATCAAACTGAAACAGCTGAACTAAAACCACCAGTAGCAGCAGCAACATCATTTAAAGCTGTCTCTTAAATGGTCTGGGACATATCTGAATATAAAGGAAGAAATTAAGATGAGGGTTCAGGGCTGTTTAATCCAGGTTGAATACCTGATAGACTAATATCCTCAATGGATAATATAATGTGCTCTTTATAAAATGTCCTTCAAACACAATATCACAGAGCCAGAGAAGTAAGATTTCTTTTTAAAAGAGGAGATTGGATTTGGGTAAAATTGAAAACACATCACTGTTGAGGATTTACAATAACTCATTTTTTTTATGTTAAGAAAGTTACATTTTCTGTATGGAACATTTGTAGATAACATTTACCAAAATTAATGCTAATCAAATCTTCTTATTGTTTTAGGATAAAAGTAATTCTTAATTAGAATTTTTAATCTTTAGGCAAAATTTATAAGTCTAGTCAAGTACTTTCTGTTAAATCTGTCAAGGAACCATTATTTTGTGTCAGTGACTTAATAAAGTCAGTAATGCATAAATTGAGTCTATAGAGATACTTTCGAATTTTAGATATCTCCTGTTTAGACCAACACGTAACATTTTGCGTATGTTATACAAAAAATAATTCTAAATTTACATGACACTAAATAGAGGAAATTTATAAAACAAATAAGAAACATTTATAGTTTACTCATTCTTTTCAATCAGTTTATAATATCTTTGCGAACTCAGATTAGGCATGACACATACATCAATTGTTTTTTCCTGGCAGAATTCTGGTTACTTTTGCAAATTAGTTGTGTTTATTAGTATTAATTTTTTATTTTTTTAGTAAAAGCTTCATTTAGTTAAAAGCTTCATTTAGTCATTCTCTTTGATATAAATAAAAACTTTTAGTACTTCTCATAAGTTAAACTACCATGTTTCTCTTACATCCTGTTTATGCAAACTCTCAGAGGGTAGTGTAATATATTTTTCTTTTCAACTGCTCAATTTTTTATTACAGGTCTGGTGAAAATAGCATTATGAGTTTCTGTTTTAAGTGCCTATCCACCCTCAATTAAAAATAAATATAAATGATAAAATAAAGATTAAAATATGTGATGGAAATAACATGGAAGAGAAACGTGCCAGAAGCAGATGATAAGTTACTGGGCTGTGGGTCCCAAATAGACAGAGATGACCAACTACAAATTAAACTACTGCAGGGTAGGTAGATTAAAAGTGTTCTGCACATATGGCTGGAGACAAGAATTGGGTCCTTGACATAAAATTGATAAAGAAGAATGATAAAAGCTGTGACTACTAAGCAAGGATGTAGTTTTTATTCAGAGACAAAACTAATGTGGTCAAAGGGAGCAAGTGATGACATAACAAAGAACTGTGCCAAGCTGCCTGCTGGCTCAACAACTAGATTTTCTGTATTCTCCATAGAGGACAGACCTCCTAGAGTACCATTGTGGGACACAGTTGTACACTGGGGACTTCAGGGGCTGCGTAGAGGCATATTTAAAACTACCAGACAAGGAGGGATAAGAGAAAGGTCTCATTTAAAATTACTTATTAAATAAAATTCCAAAATGCATGAGAAAATGTGACCTTAAAAATGAAGGCAATAAAGGCAATAATTGGAAGCATCAACACCATAAAAAATCCAAATAATAGAGCAGTCTGATAGTGACTTTATAATCTATATATTTAAGATTCTAAAAATAATAAAACATAACCCATAAAAAAGAACAAAATAAAATATTATTAATTCAGAGAGATATATTTAGAAATCAGATATAAAAAATATAGTCAATTAAATTGAAAATGTCAGTAGGTGAGAATAATAATAGACTTGAAATCAGAGAAAGAATTAATGGATTGCTATATTACAATAAATCATCCAGAACAAATTTCAGAGAAATAAAAGGATAAAAATATGTAAAAGAGAATTTAAGTAAAACGAGAATAGAACAAGATTTCCAAAATATTTGTAAAAGGAAGTCCAGCAACAGAGAACAGGGAGTGAAAGTAAAATGATATTCTGACTGCTTTATCAGTTGGCTATCCTCTCATCTTTCTCCTACTCCTTAGGTCTCCCTGTTCCCTGAGACACAACACTATTAAAATTAGGTCAAATAATAACCCTATAAATGGCTCTAAGTTTTCAAGTGAAAGGAAGATTTGCATGTCTCTCGCTTTATCAAAAGCTAGAAATGCTTAAACTTAGTGAGGAAGGTGTATTACAATCCAAGATAGGCCAAACTCTAAGCCACTTGTGCCAGTTATCCAAGTTGTAAATGCAAAAAAAAAAAAAGTTATTAAAGGAAATTAAAAGTGCTGCTCCAGTGAACACACAAATAATAAAAAAGCGGTGTCTTATTGCTGATATGGAGAGTGGTCTGTATAGAAGATCAAACCAGCCACAACATTTCCTTATGTCAAAGCTTAATCTAGAGCAAGGCTCTAACTCTCTTCAATTCTATGAAGGCTGTTAGAGGCGAGGAAACCATAGAAGAATGTTTAAAGCTAGCAGTGATTGATTCATGAGGTTTAAGGAGAGAAACTCTCTCCATAACATAAAAGTGCAAGATAAAGCAGCAAGTGTTGAGGTAGTCTAAGACTTTCATAACTAGAGAAAAGTCAATTCCTGGCTTCAAAGCTTCAAAGAACAGGCTAGCTCTCTTGTTAGAATCTAATGCAGCTGGTGACTTTAAATTGAAGACAATGCTTATTTACCATTCTCAAAATCTTAGGCCCCTAAAGATTTTTGTTAAATCTATTCTGTGTGGTATAACTAGAACATCAAATTCTGAATGACTTCACATCTGTTTACAATACGGTTTACTGAATATTTTCATTCTCAACAGTCTCTACACTGTTGAGATCTACTCAGAAAAAGAGGTTCCTTTAAAAATGTTACTGCTTATTGAAAATGCACCTCATCATCCAAGAGCTCCGATGAAGATGTGCAAGTTTATTGTTGTTCTCATGCCTGACAACACAACATCCATTCTTCAGTTCACAAATTAAAGAATAATTTCAACTTTCAAGTCTTATTATTTAAAAAAATGCATTTTATAAGGCTATATAGTTGCCATAGAGTGATTCCTTTGATAGATCTGGGCAAAGTAAATTGAAAACCTTCTGGAAAAGATTTACCATTCTAGATGCCATTAAAAACATTTGTGATTCATGGGAAGAGGGCAAAAATATCAATATTAACAGTTTTGAAGTAGGTAATTCCAACCCTCATGCATGCCTTTGAAGGGTTCAGGACTTCAATGGAAGAAGTAATTACAGCAGCAGCAATGTTTGAAAGACTCCAATTTTGAAAAAAGTTCTACTGTGGGTAAAATGCCACCAAACAACATAGCATGCTACAGAGAAATTGTCTGGGAAAGAAAGAGTCAATCTATGTGACAAACATCACTGTTGTCTTATTTTAAGAAATTTCCACAGTCATTCCACTTTTCAGCAATTACCACCCTGACCAGCAGTCATCAGTATCAAAGCAAGACCCTCCACCAGCAATAAGATTATAACTTGCTGAAGGCTCAAATGATTGTTATAGCCTCTTTAGCAATAAAGTATGTTTAAATTAAGATATGCCCATTGTTTTAGACATAATGCTATTTCACATTTAATATACTACAGTATAGTGTAAACATAACTTTTAAATGCACTGAAAAAACAAAGTGTTCCTGTGATATTCATTTTACTACAGTTGAGTAGTAAAATGAATTTATAAGTTGAGTTGCTACTGCTCCACATCCTCCCCCAAATTTAATATCATTAGTATTTAAAATTTTTTGCCATACCAGAGTGCCTGTAAATTGATCTCATTAATATGATTTCCATGACTACTTCTGAGGTTGGACATCTTTTCATACATTGGAGGCCATTCCTATTTCCTAGTCTATGAAATGTCTATTCATGTCCTTCAGCCATTTTTCTATTAGGGGTTCTTTTTCTTATTATATTTTAAGTTCATTATAAAGTATTTGCCAGCTATATATGTTGTAAGCATCTTTTCAAATCCAGGTTGTAAATTAAAAAAAAAAAACTGTAAAAATGATGTCTTTTGATAGACAGTAGTTTTAAAATTTAATGTAGTTAAACATATCAATTTTTCCCACTATGGTTTGTGCTTTTATATGTCTTATTCAAGGAATCTTTTCCTAACTTAATGACATAAAAATGTTATTTTTTCCTAGAAGGTTCAAAATTTGCTATTTACATTTTACTCTTATCTATTGGGCATTAATTTTCATATATAGATTGAGGTATAGACCCAATTCCATATATGGTTAGATAGTTCACTGATCGAAATCTCCAATTACTTGTCTTTTTCCCCTAAAATACTGTATCATGTGTGCTTATAAAATTTATATTTTTAAAACAGCATTTTTAAAGAGTGTATTATATCTCAGCAGTAGAGTATACCAAAATCTATTTAACTATTTTATTGCTGGGGATACTTATGCTATTATTTTTATTTATTTTTTACTAGTATAATAATAGTTGGATTTATTTTTTTTGTACATAAATCATTGCCCAAAATTCTCAACAATTTCTCATGACACATCTTTATAGTAAAATTATAGTACCAAACAATAAGATTTTTTTCAAGATTCTCAATGTGTATTGACAAATTACATTTCTGAAAGGTCATTACAATTTACTGACAACCGGCAGTGTATGAAAACAACTGTCTCACCACATCCTCATCAGTATATAAGATTATCCTTTATTTTCTTCTGTTAATTTGATAGACAAAAACAGTACCTCATTTTGATTTGCATTTATTTGATTACTAGTGAGGCTGATCT
Organism: Macroglossus sobrinus; assembly: GCA_004027375.1. Lineage (NCBI taxonomy): Eukaryota > Metazoa > Chordata > Mammalia > Chiroptera > Pteropodidae > Macroglossus > Macroglossus sobrinus. Next base: position 134,111 of record PVKZ01002408.1, read on the forward strand.
TTTTCATGTAGTATTTTTCAAGCTTTTGGTGTTTTCTGTCCCTGGACTCCAGCAGAGCCTCATTCATATGAAAGTGTGTGTCTTATCAATATAAAAAGTTAATAATAGATATTAACCCTTTAATATATATGTATTTGTGTTGTACTATATTTTTATTTATGATCCCTTTTTAATAACACGGTGAAGTTTGTTAGTCTTGCGTTATTAAATATAACAGTTATATCCTTGATCAATTTCTTTCACTGTTTGCATGCATTGTTAGAAAGTTTGCCCATTCTTATAAACTGTAATTGAACTTATTAATTTATGTATCATCAGTTTGAATTAATTCAAGTCTATAAACTTTTCTTTCTAAAAGGAAAATTCTAGATTTTGAATTGTGTTGTTTTTATTTTGTATCCATAAGGCTTGGCATAGTTTCTACTAAATAACAGCTATTCAAAAAAGTATTTATTGAATAGGTGAATGGTGTGTGTTTTAACTTGAAATTTTCCTACGATTGTAGTTTTAAATAAAAATTAATAAAAATTAATCGATTAATTAATTTGGTAACTTTTTGATAATGCTAAACTCTACATGGGTTTATCCTATCCTATTAACCCTCTAATAGCCCACTGATCATTAATGTCCATTAAGTAGGGCTTGAGGGTGTGACCTGTGGCCATAGAATAGTAATTTTCTCTTAGAAATGCGTGAAGTGACATTTCTACATTAGGCCCAGATGCTCTCGTTTTCACTCTGATTTTGACCTCTGATCTTCATGCTCTAACCAAGGGAGAGAACTACTTGGCTGAGTTAGTTGAGTTGAACTGATATATTCAGGCTCTTAAGATCATCACGTCTGGCAGGCAAATTTTATTCATGTTTTAAAACATAGATCAAATACCACACCTCCTTATATCAGCTCTTCTTCCCTCACAGAATTAGATGCTTCCTCATCTGTGTTACCATAACGTTTTACACATCATGCTGATAGCTAATAAAAGTGAACATTTGTTGCATACTGACTATACACTTCTTCATACTTACTTTCTGGATCAGATACTACGATCACCCCCAGTTTTTCAGAAGAAGATACAGGCTTGCCAAGGATAACTTGCCCCAATATACACTGCTATAAGTATCTAATCAGAATTTGAAACAGGTTATTTGAACCCCAAGCCGAAGCTCTTAACTGCTTCTTAGATTACTGCTCTTTAATAAATTACCCTTAAGGACAGAAATAATAACATGAAATTTTATATTTCTAGTACTTGATTTTATTTTTGGAACTTAGTAGACATTCAACGATTTAGTAAATTGAAAAATGGAATATGGTTCTAAAAACCATATTCCTAGTAGGTTCTAAAAACCATATTTCTGGTAGGGCCTGTTTGGCCGTGTACTTGCTCAGTTTCTATGGCCCTGGAATGGCTTGGATGTTTGAATGCTATCCAAACTAACCACATGTGTACATAGAATTTGTACTTAGAGACTGTTTCACTCAATGTGGCCAGGTGTTAATTTTAATTATTAAAAAAAAAATTATCTTGATATATACTGCTGGCAGGAGCAGACTAATGAATTTACTATAAGTCATAAAGTCATACCAAATGTGAATCATATTATGCAGATAATATGCATAGCACGGTGTCTTAAGGTTATCTCCTTATGTTTTGCGTTCTTTGTTTTTACTTTTGTTGCCTGCATATGAATCTCTGACAGGCAAACTGAATTAGTGTATCATTTTCCCACTGAGAAATAGGTATAACCAAAAGGCAGCATTTTCTATCCTTGTTCGTCTTGCAGGGGCAAGATTAACACACATATACAATAAAACTATCGAGCTATTTTAATACTTTTCCTGTCATGCATTCAGGACCCTCTAAAGTTGTCATCAGCTACTGTTTCATTTAATTCTCTGGCCTTCAGGGTAATGTAAGAAAATTGAAGAGATTAGGAGCTATCTATTTCCCGTTCAATGCATTTGTGTTGCCGTAAATTGGTACCAACCTTCAATCTCACGGTCAGGGCTCTCCAGGGTCCTCTCACTGATATGACAGCCCAGTCAGCATGATAAATGGTGCACACCCTCTGGCAGGACAGACAATTCTCCCTTTCCTAATGCCACACTTTCTTGCTTAGCAAAGTGGCAACACCTTGCCATCTCATGGCACCAAGTAGATACCCCAATATGTTGATGTTGCTCAAGTAAATTAGAGGACACAGTTTTCCTGATTAACTATTTTATGTACACTAACAAAAATGCCTTTGATACTTATACATTGGGATAAGGAAAACTTCCCATCCAGAAAACAAAAACTGCACTTTAACATTATATATATATATATTTTTCACCTGTTCTTCTAGTGGAAAATTGTCTCATTTGAAGGTAGAGGCAATTCTACTGAATGGAAATGCAAAAACTCCAATAACTGTGATGGTCCTAGTTGAAAGATTTGCAGTTTACAATCTTTTTCCATATGTACATATGGCAGGAAAAGAAACAGTGAAACTCACACTTACTGAAGCAGAGAGGAAGAGAGAAATAGTGAAATATAAAGAAATATTCTTTTCAAAATTAAAGCACATAATTTTTACAAGTGCAGTCCATGAACTTATATTTATATACACATGTGCTTAAAAGATACAGGAAATATATGATTTGATCTAACTCGGAGTCACTGTTTTGAAGAGCTGAAGTTCTGGGGGTTTGAAGATTATGCCAGGCATGTCTTCAAAAATATTTTTGATTTTATTAAAGACAGCAATACTAATAAAAAGTTGAGTGCTATAATTTTCTCTGATACCATATACCTTAACCTTTTCAATGAAAAAGGCCAGAATCCTTCAGCAAATGAATGGCTCAGTTCTCTGTCCTCCCACCCCTTCCTATCCTCATAGACTAAACCTGGAGCTTCTCTGTGATGCTCTGACTATTTCTTACCTGTTATTCTGCCCCATGCCTCCATGTGAGGAATATGTGGACAGAACATGCCATCACTCCCACTCCACTTTCACCCAGCATGGCTGTCACAAAGTTCTGGCTGCCAAAAGAATGAAGGTGTGGAAACCACTTGCCAGGATACCTTGAGCAGCACATCCTGAAGTGACAGCCAGTACATGTGTTTATCCTACTTGAACACAGCTTGAGTATATTATTTTTTAACTACAAAAAAAAAATTCTTCTATGATTCTCTAATAACTAAAGAATGAAAACTCTTTTAATAAGATATTTGAGATTCTCTATAACATGAACTCAGTTTCCTGTCCTAGTCTTCTAAACCTGTTATATGTTCCCCCCTCTCCCCAAGAACAAATGTTTTAGCCACACAAGGGCATAAATTTGACCTGATATTTTTGCCCCCTCCACCTAGTTTTTTCTGCCATCTCTACTTGCTGTGTTGTCCTTTCCTTCCTGTGTGCTACTTCTTGATCTGTTATCTCCCAGCTATAAGCTTAATATTCTATACTCTGCTCTACTCAATGTGCTGCAGTTGGGGTCTGCAAATCACCTTTCCCAGATGTACTTGTCAGCAGGCTTCTGGTTAGGTTCTGTCAGTGGGAGCACAAGAGAGGAATTAGAAAGTAGGAAAATGGAAGAAGTGACTTCTTTTTTTATTTCTAGTTCCTGCCAGGATCACTCTTAACAATAGAGGACAAGGAGAGGTCCAGCCTCCAGCATCAGCTGCCCAACTCTGCACTCTTAAAAAGGTCTGAGAAGGTTCTGTCTTCCAACCTCTTATGCTCTGATAACTCCATTTCCTTTTTACTTCTTAAAAAAATAATAATACATGTTGAAGACTTACTGTCTCTGGGATCTGCTCAGACACAGATAATAGAATCAACCCTGAAATATACAGGTCCAGGGTATGAAACTAGAGATAATAGTTTTGGTTTTTATTAGGTGAGTTCTGTGTTTTCAATAAAAATGTCCAAAAAAGGCCAGATGATAGACAAGGGGAATTATGGAAAACATGGGAGAGAATAGAAAATCTTAGATATTCATAGACTGTCCAAGAACTTTCACAAGCGTCTCTAGCTCTGACACTGCATAATCTTACTTCTTTAGATATCTACTTTGAAGTGTTTTTTTCTTTCACTTCAGCCTGTGTTTTCAATTCTTCTCCCACTTGTCACAGAAGAGATGAGCTGGCATTTGTGCCTAGAGCTATCACAGCCACATTTATTTTATTATCTCCTAATAAAATAAGATGCATCTCTTAAACTGATGCCAGGCTGAGCCATATTAGAGCCTAAGGCAAAATAAATAAATAAAAATAAATACAAACAAAAAAGTCAATTTTACTGATGCTTCTTTATTTAAAATTCTGATATTTTTGTCATTCTGGATTTTTTGTATTATCTTTGATTTTTAAAAATATTGCACTAAAATGTTACTTATCTTGATTACTGAACTTTTTGGCACCCCCCCTTAAATGCTGTGCATAAGGCAAGGGCCTCATTCACCTCATTCTAGCCCAGGCCCTAACATTAGATCAAAATTACCTTTGGCTGCAGGTTTTCAGATTTTAATTTAATTTCTCTTTTATGTTTTTAGTTCATTTTAATATTTACTTCTGGCATTTTTAACAAGATTAAGCATCTCTCTAAATGGACATCTCTTGATTTTCAAGAATTGTGTAAGGTACCTCATAGAACTTTAAGAATTTTGGACTAGGCATCCTCTGAAAGTGCTTCCAGAGAATCTGTTTGAGGAAAGAGTTTCTGTCAACACCACCATCCTCCCCACTGCCAATCCTTGCTGAAAGAGGAGGCCTGTAGAGAGAGGAAGAGGTGGAACATTTGAAAGTACAATTTAGAAAGAAGATCTCTTCTTCTCACCTCTCCATAAATATTTCTAGTGCCTGAATTGTTTGTCTCTGCCCCTGAGTTGGGGTCTGGTGATTGTTTCTTGCTTGAAAGTTGCCATGTTAGTGAACCAGTAGAGCCCCTAATGATTCTGGAACAAGGAGAGAGAGTCAGGAGAGAGATGGTAGAGCTGTGAGAGGGTACCAGTGGGACAGCCTGCATAGCAACATGCATTTTTTATGAGTCAAGCCTGCAATGCTGAAGCTACTAGGGCTTAAGCTTCCTGGTTGGTATGAATTCTACCCTAAAAGCCCTTGTAAGCTGATGGTTGGGCAAGGAAACCCCAGCAGCAAAAAGATGCAGGATGGGCCATTTGTGCAGTCATAGGAGACACAGAAAGAGAGTAATCTGAGGTTGTAAATTCACATCCATGTGCTATGCATTGGGAAGTCTGCATGTGCTCTTCAAAGAATGAGTAAATGAGCCTCAGGATTGATCCAGAAATTGAACACCTTTCACATGGAGAAAAATTTGTCTAGTCAGGGAGAGAGAAAGAAGCAATGGAAACCAAAAAAAAAAGCAGAACTGCCTTGCTAAAAACAGTCAAGGAAGGGAACTGGTACAGAGCAGCAGGCTCAGTAAGAGGGAGGAAGGTGCGAATGAACACCCTTTGCCTGCTTGGACCTGGAGACTCCTGTCCAGCCTGCTCTTGGTGGAGGAGGAGAGCATAGCATGAATTGAGTGTGAGATGTAGGTTTTAAGAAGGGGACTGAATCCTGAAGAGCCAGCATAAGACCATCCTAATACCCAAAAGAGAAGAAAAGTTAATGGAACTGAACTAAGATTTTATTAAGAGAACTGATGACCCAACTAAGGAGGTGGGAGGGTTGAGGGAACAGGACTGGATGTTAGTTATCAGAAAAAATAAAACCTTTTCACGTCTGTACCCCAAGGAGTAGAAACCATCAACCATCCAGTCACATGCACCATCATTAGAAGGCCTGAATAGAAATTTGCTTGTCTCTCTATTCCCAACTGCACCAGAGCAGTGCACTGAGAGTGAAGGCAGGTATAGTAGACTAGAGCGAGCCCTGAACATGGAGCAGGAAGAGACTGGCTGGAGTTCTTTCTCTTTCTCATAGTAGTTAAGTGACCTATAACATGTGTATCTTTCTCTTTCCTCATTGCTGGCCTTGATCTTTTATTTTGATTTAATTTTTAATAGTCCTCCTATCTAACTACTTGCCTATTTCTTTTTTTATTGCAAGGTAAAAAAGAAAGTATATTGTAAACGTATTGTAAGATGTCGAAAGATAATTTTCTCTCAACTATTGCACCACAATAGTTATGATCACCACAAGCCAACAACATTAGCAGCAACAAAGACAAAATTTTGACCTTGTGCCTCTGTATATGTCACCTAAATTCTTTGTTCTCCCATTTTCTCAGTTGACAGAGACAGGTGTCAATTACATACAAAGTTTGCAGGTTGTTACAAGGGTTAAGTAAGAGAAAAGGAAAAGTTTTCAAAAACTGTCAAATGCCAGTCAAACATAACATATTATTATTCTTATAATAAGTATTTGTTGAGTCATATTGCATGGGGATCAAGAGATGGAGTTAATAAGAACAGAAATCAGCTGGTTATTGCCACCATGTAGGCTCAGTGGTAAACAGTAAAGTTGGAGTAATCACTTCCACTTAATGCTCTGGAATGCAAATCACAGCCAATACCACTAAAGACTCTTTGAGTGGCAGAGATTTCTGAGGTGATTGACCAAGTTCTCTAACAGCGTCCTGCAGAGCCTGGTTTCAGGAAGTGGCACCTTAGTGTCTGGTGAAGTGAGAAGAGTGAGGCAGAGTGTAGAGGTTCCAAACCCCAGCCCTACTGCCAGAGCAGCCATTGGCCAGAAGTCCTGGTAAGATTTCCTTTAGAATAATGTGCAGCCACGGCTCTTTATACAAAGGTTGAGAGGGTGCCGAGATTTGCCCAAGGCTAGGAATTTAACCACGGGAAGGTCAGATCTAGAGCCAGTCCTCTTGCTCATTGACCATTTCTTACATCACACTACATCACTTTCCAGGGACTCAGATTTGGAGCTCTTGGCAGCAAATCAACTTTTGGCCAGGCAAGTTAGCTGCTGAGCTGTTCCTCTATGTGCTTTGGCAAAAAGAAAACATTCTAAGTGAAAGCAGATTATCTTTTTAACAGAACATGGATAAGAAACCTAAGAATTCAGAGTAGCACCTAGTGGGAGGACTACCTTAGGAACTTGAGTTCACAAGTGAAATTACATCAATTTCATGCACACAAGGGATTTTCCAGGAACACAATTCTAGATGGCTGCCACTCACAGCCAAGACAAATTAGATTTGCCAGAATTAATAGAACGTAACATGAATTATTTGATTCAGTCACATTAGCTGCCAAATATTTCTTTAGGGTCTTGGATTAACATAGAAGTGGAGAGGTTTGTAGAGACAGGGACATGTGTAAGTAAGAAATGGCCAGGTGGCTCCTGTGTATGAGAGGAGTAAGAGGCATTCAAGAGTTATGTCTAGGAAATACTCTTACTTATTGTTAAGAATGAACTTTTATTTTAGCAAGTGAATCAAATAGTTTTCTGGCAGATGGCAGGCAGTAAGTATCTTGAGAAAGGGACACTTTTATCTGACCCTCAAAAAGATCCCTTATGGACTACAGTGGTGCTATTAGCCACGAGATATAGGATGAAGAGCTACTCTGAAGGGTCACAAAGAAATGCCTGGGTAGAGGATGGGAGATTATGGCCTTCTTTCTCCACTGACACTTCCTTCTCCTGTTCAGCTACTAGATGGCCTCCTAGTGGGTTTACCTGCCATTCAGGTTGCCACATGAATCTGATCCCTTCTGTGATTTGCATTCACAATGATCTTGCAGTAAGGTAAGTCCAATATGTTATCAACTAAGAGGTTCAATATCTTCCTCCCTTTTCGTTTGAAATAACATTAAAATCTTGTATTCAGATTAAGAAGCCCCAAGATTTGGTGCAGCCCACCTCTGTGGGATTATCTGATGCCCAGCCTTTGTTCTGACCTCATAGTACAAACTTAGCTCCATCTTCAGAGCTTGGAGCATGCCAGGCTTTCACGCCTTGGGCTTTCACACACACTGCTTCTTTAGCCTGGAAATTTCCTCTCTCTTTAGTGTGCAATTCTTACTTATTCTCTAGGTCTTAAATACCTATCACTTCTTTGGAGAAGGTTTCCCTGATCGCTACTTCAGGTTATGTCTTTTGTGTTCTCCCTTCTAAATGGATGGGTCTTACTTGAATGAAAAGCCCTTCTGTGGAGTGTTTAGATTTAGGGTGTGGAATGATATAAATTGTTCTGCATTAAAAAAATTAGAGAATTTTTTGTTTTGCTTTTTTACCTCTGACTATTTGCTGAGTGCTTACTATGTGCCAAGCCTGATCTAAGTGCCTTCCATACATTAGCTCACTTAATTTTCACAATAGCACCTCTAATCTCCATCTACCATTATTATTTATGATTTATAATAAGGAAATAATATCTTTCCCACGGATTGCAAGTATTAAGTGACATAGCTAAAATATATTCTTGAGAGGGAAGAGGCACAGGAGAGACAGAAGTGGCCATAGAGACAGGCAGAGGGAAAGTAATGCTTGAAAGCCACATAATATGGGAGAAGCCAAGACAAAGCTGTTGAGATGCTTAAGGGCTATATTTTAAAAAATGGGATTTCTAACTTTTCAACTTTGAGCTCTTTTATTTACTCTTCTACAGTTTTTCTTGAGTGTCTACTATAAGCAGGCACTGTTCTCAGGTCTATGTTAGAATGTACGGGGAGGGAACCTGCTTATAAACTGATAATTAGGTAGAAACCCGAAGAAAGCAAAGGAACAAGTCACGCATATGTCTGGGGAAAAATGATTTGGTCAGAAGGAACAGAAGATGCAAAGAGCGTGAAGGGGGAGTGTGCTTGTTTCTGAGGAACCTTCTAGAAGTTACTGTGTCTGGAGCAGGAAAGGAAAGGTAAAAATGCTGGAGATGAGGTCAGCAAGGAAGTGAGAGCTATAAACCCCTGCAGGTGTTTATGCTGAGTGAGATGGGAAAGCATTTGGAGGGTTTGGGACAGACTGGGACTTGATCTGATTCACATTTTGAAAGGATCACTTCAAGTGCTACGTGAAGAATAGAGTCTAAAGGCAAGGAAGATCACTTAAGAGGATATTAGTAAGAGATAGTGTTAATTTGGAGGTAGTGAGAGATAGTCAGGTTCTAGATATACTTAGAAAGTAGAGTTGCCAAAACTTTCATTAAGTCTAGCTTACTCACTAAAGTTGTGCTATAAGAGGTATGTGTGTATGTGTGTATGTGTGTGTGCATGTGTGTGTGTGAATTGAGAAAGAAGGCTGATTCTTATGTCTAGCGAAAATGTGATGCAGAACAGAACTAATACATACCTGACAGTGAAAGTTTTCTAAACCGAACTAACTCAGTGGATTAAGGTGCTTGAAATAAAAATATAGGTTCCTTGGACACTCTTGCACTCCTGGGGAGGATATTGGACTTCCTAAAATACATTTAGAAATAGATTCAATGAATTCTTAAATGGCAGCATAACCTTAACTAACATCTACGTTATGCCACTTTCATTTCAATTTTGCCACTGGATTGTGAGTTTCGCGAAGGCTGGGATTGGGTTGTGCTTATATTATTTATCATTGTGCATCTAGTGGCTGGCATAGATTAGATATTCAAAAAATATTCCCTGGAGAAAGAAAATGAATACTTTTTGTGGCCAAGAGAGACTAATATTTATGCCATAGCCCATGTTTATGCCAGAAGTCTAGAGTTGGGAAGAACTAAAACTTAATAACCTTGCTTTTTCCTTAAGAAGTGGACATCAGCAAGCCAAATGTAGAAGTCAGTATTCAGGTGAGTATTTTTCAATCAGTAGCAGCAGCAAGCATTCACTTGTCTACATTATGTGAGAGGCATCTATAGGGAAGATGGATGCAAACAGAAGAACAGAAAGTTCCAAAAGTGGTGGGGAGAACCCTAGCTCATGTCATTGCAAGACCTGGGGGGCAGTTCTTATTCTTCCACTTATTAGCTGGGTATACTTGAGCAAATATTTTACTCTCTAAGTCTAAATACCAAGGGGAAGATGATTATAAAAATTGGAGCTACTTTAAAAATACCTCATGAAGACTGTGAATTCAGCAATATCGAGTTTATAAATAGGCTTTAAACTTTAAACACTTGAAAACTGAGTGTATGTATATACAACATCTTTGGTGAAGATACAGAGAATAATAGAATGCATTTGATTGTGCGAGGTGCTAGCATAAAAAATAAATGCTTTGAGAAAGTGCCCTTTTTTTCTGTCCTGGGAAGCCTAGCTGTACTGGTCCTTGTCAATCACGCCTCTCTGTTTCTCAGTATGTAATAGCTACAGGTAGGTGCCAGGCAGCACCAGAGAATCTGTTGTTCATTCTTAGCCTTTCATTTGTTCTCTTCTGAACTTAAGGCATATTATGGAATTATTGTAAGCCAACGAGTCTCCATATCCAAATGAGGGATAAAATTTGCCAGCTGTCTTCTAACCTCTCTGGGAGGAACTGGGGTTTAATAAGATAATGAACATTATTCTCTCCATATGTGCTCTACACCCTTAGCTCCAATGGTCTTCTCTCCATATGCATTCTACATCCTTATCTCCCATGGTCTTATCCATAGGCATAAATGCAGATTCTCTAAAATTATATTCAGATGGTCAGAAGGCAGGCTACAGAGACTCATGCCAATGACTATTTATTGCAAATTAATATTAATATCTGATAGTTAATGTTTTCTATTAGCGATTGTACATTAATCAAGAACAATATGTCACAAGGCAGAGCCAGCTGTAGGCAGATAATTGGGATGTAGGTGGCTTGCTTTCAGTGGCCACCATATCACCTCTGCTTGTTTTTTCAAAGTTTCCCAACTCTCTTGTTGCTTCTTTCTCTGGACATCAAATCTAACAACTGAATCCACATAAAAGTATTGGAAATTCACAGCAATATATTCAGAGCATAAAGAGGAGTTGCATTTTGAAAGATGACTACAGGAAGAAGACAGTGCTTGAAATAAGTAAAATCAACTAGCAATGAATAGTGAGAATGAAAAGAATGATAGTAACAATATAAGCTCTTGTTGTTGACTATCAAATGTGTAAGGCATTGTGAAGGGTGAAGATGCTCAGAAATGATTTCAGAAGCTGACATTTTCCTTGGGTTGACCAAAGATAAGTCTGCAAAAGTAAAATAACACTACACATGACAATACAAAGTTCAAACAGCAGCAGGAGGAAATTTCACAAGGGTAAGTACAGACTCCTGGCTCATATTGTCTGGGTCTGAATTCTAGTTCTGCCAACTATTAGCCTTTCAATCTTAGCCAAGTTATTTAGCAATTCTGTGCCATAGTTTCCTCATGTATAAAATGGAGGGAACTATAATTCCTATCACATAGGGCTGCTACGAGGACTTTTATAAAATAATTCAGGCCAAGTACTTAAAACTGCCTTTGTGCACATAATAACAATAATAATATTAATAAATCATGACGCTTTATTCATCACAAAGCTCCACAGAGACACAGTGCACAATGGCAGTTCAGAAGAGTCAACACCTGATAGAGAAGGGGGGATCTGACCTTGATATGACCCATGAATGACCCCTAGAAAGGTACAGAACATTTTATATGAAGCCATGAGGTATGATGTGAGCAGATACAGAGGACAGCATGCAGAAACCAGACCAAAAGAGCCTTGAGTCTCTAGTGTCAGATATTATAGCACCTTAGAAAGATGAATCTGACAATGATATGTGAAAGGACTGGAATGAGAAAAGGTGGGTGGCAGCAAGCAAAGTTAAGAAGAGAAATTTTAGGCATCAATGAGAACAAAATTTGGGGTGCCATAATACCCTTTAGATCTTCTTATGCATAAAGTGAGTCTTTTCAGTGTGTTTTCTTCTCATCCTGTGAGCCAAATATGAAGGGAAATGCTAATGACCTCTCCAGAATGCAGAGGTAATAGTGTGCAGAGTTACAGGTAGAATTACTTAGTGGAAGTGCTGGGAGAATTTCTAAAGGGGGAGTTGCATAGCTGGTGCACATGCTTAAGGATAATAAAAATGGCACGTGCATTACCTACAATCAGATATGTCCTTCGTGAGCCACAGAGTTTTTTCCTTCGTGTTAAGTTGTACATTTGCAGCTTGTCAGGACTTGCCTGCTATCTTCTAAATATTCAGCTGTCAACCTTTAGGGTGGAATTAGTAGCACTTTAATTTCCTGATAACACCTAAATTAAGGTAAGAGTTCTAAATACTTTATTAATAATGTACACTCTAATTAATAGAAACTACTTTTCTGGCATGTATTATTAAAGGATGTGTTCCAACATGCCTTTTTATGTTTTCCAATTACTTCCTTAGAAAACTAGTTGGCTTGCACATATTGCCCAAACCTATTCTTGATCAACTCTGTACAATTTATAGAAGTGAATGCTTTACTCTGGATTTGAGAAGAGAGCTTTCCTTAGTTCTCTCTCTGGCTCTCTGTTGAAATGCCTTTTGTTGAAGTAAGTCCTTTCATAAATATGCCTAAAGTCAGACACTTTGGACCTAAAATGTAACTCTCCAAATGACTAGTTCTTTATGCTTTTAGCTTGTGGCTCTAAACTTCCAAATATGAGGAGAAAAATTGGAACTCTTATTCTCAAATCTGAATTCTTTTCTTTAGTTAGTAGCATGCCTATTGCTTTTTGTTTTCCTAAGTGGAAAGTCTTAGCATTCACCATTCCTAATCAGCTTTTTTCTTTTCTTTTCTTTTCTTTTCTTTTCTTTTCTTTTCTTTTCTTTTCTTTTCTTTTCTTTTCTTTTCTTTTCTTTTCTTTTCTTTTCTTTTTTCTTTTCTTTTCTTTTCTTTTCTTTTTTCTTTTCTTTTCTTTTTTCTTTTCTTTTCTCTTCTTTTCTTTATTCTTTTCTTTTTAAATGTGCAATTAGTTCCAGTTCTAACTTACTGGGAAGGTAAACTGAGGAAGTAGTGGCACCTTCAGAGAGACACCAGAATGGCTTAAAAGCTTGGGCTCTGTAGCCAGTCTGCTGACTACAGATTTGGATCTTGACACTTCCTCATTGTGGGGAGTGGCCAAAGTATGTAGCTTCTATCTCTTCATTTCCTCATCTGAAAAATAAGTATGGCTGTGCCTGTTCACAGGGTTATCACAAAGATTGAAAGAGTCAAAATGTGTGGAGAATTTAGATTAAAGCTTAGCACAAAGTAAATAATACACAGACCCTATCAACGATTACTTCTTAGGTGCCCCTTTTCTTACAGCTCAGAGGACCTGTGTACTGATGCTTATATTGAGTCCAGGTAGGAGCTCCTGATCATTTTTCCAATTAACTTTCCACTTAATATGCACCAAATGTGTTCACAGAGCCTGTTGGGCTGTTGTGAACTGGTGATCTAGGACTCACGTTTCTGAGTTAGGCAAGAATTGAGCAAAGAAGAGCCCTCTAGTGCTTTCTGTCTTGCAGGATTTAGAGATGAGGGACCACACTGAACCGACTTCTGTTTTATTAATAGGCAATTTAGTTTTTAACTTGTTTGCCCTGAGAATACTCACCAGCAGCACTTGTGCTGCAGTGTTCACCCCAAGATAACTTGCGGATTATAGCCATAACCGTACCCCCAAAGTTTGCCATAAAATATCTAGCTTTTATTATTGTTTTTGCATTGCTCTAGTATATCAACAGTCTTTGGAAACAAATGACATCATTCTATTTATAGCATTATGTTTTTAGCAGTAGTATTTCCATTTACAAAATAATTCTTGATCGCCGAAAATGTCAAATCCTAGAAATATCATTCCTACATGTGATGTTAACATCATTCTTGAATAGTTGTTACCCGAAGATTCATTTGATGAATCTGATTTATGTATATATTTCTGTTACGTTAGGATTAGAGACAAGTCCTGTTTAGAAATAACTCCAAGACCAGTTTTTATATTTTATTTTCACATTGAAAACCAGTCAGATCTGCTTCAGCCTCAAAGAGCATGTTTATATAAAATTAAATTAACGCTAGCAGTGAGCTGCACTTTTTTTTCCCCCTAAACGGGAAATGAGCTAAAAGTAATGAACCCAAAGCTATGGAGAGTCTATGCCATCACAGATCTCGCTTCGGTCCACTAAGATGTGACTCCCTGATGCCTTCCTCTTCCCTGCCCTATATCCAGGCATTCAGCAGGTTTCAACTCTAGTAACCACCTAGTCGCTCTGTCCAGTGAAGTGTGGAGAGCTGTAAAGAGATTACATTTGATGCATATTGTTTTTTTTTTTCTCTAATAATTAACAGAGGCCTTTTTCTTTCTCTTTTTCTTTTTCTTTTTTTTTTCCCCCAGAAGAATGTTTTAAATTCCAAGGCCATGGCTTGGCAATAGCTCCTTGGTAGCATGGGACTGAAGATGGATTTCTCTCAGGGGACCTGAAGAGGCCATCGGTGTAATTTATTTCTATCTTGATGCTCAGTAATAGATGTGACCTTGTGTCTCACAAGGCTCTGCTCACACTGTGGCCCTGGATATGAAGAGTTAAACATTCCACTCCTCTGTGGAGAGATGTAGATACCTTGACATTCAGAGGCACAGTTCCTAACCTAATCCTTTCTAAATCAGATTAGTCCATCCCATCACTGACAGTTCACTGACGAGTGCATTCCTCAAAGAGAATCTCATCTGAGATGCAGAGCAGTCACTGCAGTTTTATAGTATCAGAGTAGTAATTCATGCCCTGAGTAATAAAGAAACTCATTAAATGTAGAATCTCGGCTCTTGCTTTGTACTTAGACCTCCCAGCAGTTTAACTTATGCATAATGAGTCTAAATACTTTAAGGGATAATATAAAAATTATCTACTATTCTTTCATATCTAAAATTGGGCATTTGTTTCCTTTCACTACATTGCTAACACAACTAGGAAACAATACATTACCCTAATTACATGTTATTTATTAGAAAGAAAGCAAATAAGTCATTTGGAGACAAATCCCTATAGTTATTCATGGAACTGCTTTAGATGACAAAGATAGAGTAAAGCCAGCAGTCTTTCATTATATTTATTACACACTCTTTGTGCTAATGAACAATCACAGGCTTCACTGAAATAATGGTCTCAGCTCTAAGTTGTATGGAATGCTATATGGGCCATATTTATCAAGAGCAAGTCAGGCTTTGCTTGTCCTTTGTGTCTTTGCTTTTCGTTGAAAGAAGAGGGTGGTAGACAAACAAAAGTAGCTTGGGGATTTTCATAAACACAATGGAAACTAGTCAGCAGATTTAAAAAAGAAAAATCTTCATGCACTATTTAGAAGCAGCTTACTCATGAAAGAAAATGATCACTTGTTTTTCCATATGAATCCTAAGTAGGGATATTCTTTACCTTATGGCAACAGAAATATATACACACAAATACATATACACAAAACTTAGAAATTTTGATGAAAGAGTTTCAAGTAAGATACTTTAGATATTTATTTGCTGATCCCATAAATTGGGGAGAAAAATGAATATAACTGTTTTACAGTAGAAAATAATAACAGATTAGAAAATTCAACCTTTTAGCTCAGCTTTCAAAAATAATACGAAAGAATGAAACAGATTTTTACTATATGGTCCATATTTTTTATCATGGCTCCTGCTGCCTCTTTAGGAGAAAGAAATCTGTATGAAAGCAAGGGTGAACTGTTTTATACATGTGTGTTTTAAAGCAAGCTGTCCAAAGTTGTGGTAGCTGCAAAAGGAAAAACAGTTTTAGTTCTCTTTCTTTTGGGATAATTGAGCCAATATGTTAGCACTTAGATGTGTTGCCTCATGGATGGGACCAGAACTGTATTTGAGGATCAAACCACAGATAACAAAGGAGTGCAGACAAATCTAGGAGGGAAGGAAGCCAAGAAAGTCAGCTGGAACCATCTCTTCTTTTGAATTAGCAGTTACCCTTCAGTTGCTTTTTATTCAAACATTTGTCTAGTTCCTCTTCAGAGCTGTTTAGTGCACTCTCTCCTACACAGGAATATACAGTAGGATTTCCCATTCATCCGAGATCAGATCATTGGTGCATGTAGCCGGTATGTTAACATTGGCAACCTTCCAGTAATAAGGTATCAACAAGGCAAACCAACAACAAAGTTTGTTGCCAATTATGCAAGGCTGTGAACAGGGCCATGCTTAAGGGTGGTGCAGGCAGAGTGGGGTGGGAAGGAAACAAGGGAGAGGGAGAATAAACAGTTTAGGACGAGGCATAAAATTCTGCTGCACAAGTACTGAATTACTCATTCTTCCTCTAAATCCCCTCTAAGCTTTTCACAGAGATCAAATAAAGTTAGTTTGGTAAATATATAGTATTTTGGAAAACCTGTTGTTGAGCTGTGAGCACTGAGAGAAAGCAAACCCAGGTTAGCTTTGTAAACCCTGCTGAAGGGTAAATCCTGCTAAAAACTTTCCATGTCTTTCCTCTCTGGTCCCTGGGCAGCATGTTTTAAAGTACTGTGAGGTGAGCTACATGTAATTAAGGCTATCATGCCACTAAGTTTGCTTGGAAGTTCTGTTCACACTTGTTGTCCTGGAGTACCTTTTAATAAAAACATCCTGTTAATTCTCAAGTATCATAGTTTGGAAAATAAATCACATGTGATCCTAGCTATAATATAGAACTCAGCTTCAGACAATTGGGTGCTCAAGATAACAACATCCTCATTGTGTTTTAGGATCCTAGAAATACCTGTCTCTACACTATAACTGCTATGGGATATTTTAAATAAATCTCTCAAATCTGACCTATTCTGATAAACTATTTTACTAGAGGAAATTTCTAAGAGTGCAATTTTCAAAGAGATTAGGAGTATGCTACCTTCCAAAGTAACTATGCCAGAACCAGAAGACCAGTGTGACACACTAGCAGAAATAATCTGATCTTGGTTGCTTTCCTTTTGCTTTAATATCTTTTTAACTGAGTGTCAAGGGTATACTCAAGATCACAGGTCCATAATGGAGCAAATGGATGCAACTCCTGCTGTTCTTTGTCCTGGAGATACATCCAAAGAGTGCTTATCTTGACAGTGCAAAGTAAGGGACCCACCAGGACAGAGGATCCAAGAGTTCTGGGCTTGCTCAAGAGTCCTATCTGCTGTAAACTGTTGTGAGGTGGGAGGTTGGTCAGAAATACACAAGGGGCCATATCTATTCTTCTTAACATCCATATTCTAGGCAAATGTTTTCTTTTTGAGACACAACTAGGTTAACTTGTTTCTGAGCTTCATTGTATTGTAAAGCCTAATGGGGTTTCAAAGCTATAAGATTATGACATAAGAGAAATTCTAAGTTTTGGTTTATGGGCAATAACTTCTGGAAGATTTTAATTGGGATTAATTTGTCAGTCAGATTCAGGAAGAGAGTATTATAATCAAATGCCTACAAGGGTCAAGCAAATAATACAAGAAGAAGAGAAGAAGAAGAAGAAGAAGAAGAAGAAGAAGAAGAAGAAGAAGAAGAAGAAGAAGAAGAAGAAGAAGAAGAAGAAGAAGAAGAAGAAGAAGTTGTTAAACACATAGTCTTCTTGGTCTCACTTATTTTCTGCTCTCAATTCTTTATTTAATAAGAGTATAGTAAAACACTTACAGTTTAGGTCTATTTTTAGAAAACAGCATAGTGAGTAGAAGTAACCTGGATTCTCTGTTTTGGTGAGAAGAGAGGATGTAGTAGGGACTGTGGAAAATGGAGACAACGTGGTCATCAAAAAAGGGGCACCCAGACTCTGCTTCGGCCATCTGCTAACCTGTGGAAATGAGCTCCCTTTTGATAAATTTTATATTTTTTTCCAACAGAAATAAAGATCTGTATTTCCATATGAAATCACTCGCATTCCTATGTGACTGGACTTGTCTTCTCCACTCCTCCAGGTCTCTTTATCCCTCTGCCCTTACCATCACTATTCTCTAAATGTATCTCTTTGAAGCACAAGGGAGGAGACTATCTTATCCATTTCTCTGTTATTCCCCTGATCACTGCCTTCATTTACTGGAGACATTGACCCATGGCCTACTAACTGCCTCACTACCATGCTTATGCAGAATTTGGGAAGTCAGACATTGATGTAGATGGCCTTCCAATACCCTTGTCCTTTTATCCCTTGGCCTCCTTGAATTCCATGCTTTATATTCCATTCTGCCTTAGTCACCCACTTCCATGTCATTTCCTATGGTAGTGAATGCCACTACCTTCAATTTCATATACCTGACTCTCTGGCTACTACTTTCTATTTTCCAGTTTATTCCCTCTAATAATCAGACACCAGTTTTTCAAAGTTATCAGGACTGCCAATCTGGTGGTACACATCCTTCTTTACAAACTTAGATATAATGATTCTTCATCATAATCACCCTGTTGCATATATCTTCATCTCCTTGACTCATTCACTCCATCATACTCCACTGGTTCAAAAAAAATCAACCCTGAAAAATCCAGTTTTATACCTACTTTGCACCTGAACCAAGCAGTTGGATGTGGCTGAAGAAAAACACATAATCATGCAGCATGGTCTCACTTAAATTCATGACTTTGAACCTTAAGTGTATTCTTAGTGTTCTCATTTCTCTTTCAGTGTGCCTTCCATTACCCCAAAAAAACCAGCTGCCATGTTCTCCTTTCTCTTCCAGCCTCTAACACCTCCATCTCCTTCTTCAGTCTCAGATATTGATCTTGATTTTACTGTACTAGATAAATAATTAATACAAAAGAGTTTTCACATTCTCTACCAAAAATCTATAAACTGCTTTGCATCTGTACTTCTGTATTATTTTCTTCCATGTTACAACAGACAATTTGTGATTGTTTCAACCTGATAATCTGGATTCCATCCCCTCTCAACTATTTGAGGATAGCCTCCTACAGTTTGATCCTTTCATTCTGCTATCTCATTTTATTTTTTGTTTCACTCCCTTGAACCCATAAGTGTGTTGTAATATCCCTCACCTTACTTACTTTCCTCTTTTTTGTATTAATATACCCCTGCAGTGACTGACCTATTTCTCTGCTCCTTTCACAAGATAAATTCCTAAAAATGTTGTCTAATATTCTGTCTCCATTTTTTTTTACTTCCCATTCTATTTGACCCTAATCCAATCAGGCTTTCATCAACATATATTTATGAGACAAATATATCCCTATGACCCATAGTTGTATCTGACTTGGAGGGTGTGAGGTATTAAACCTACATAAAACATGGAAATCTGTTATTTTTAATTCAATTTGAATTTAACATTACCCCATGAGGTAAATAGGAGAGGCATTAATCTTTCCTTTATGCAGATGAGAAGAATGAGATTTGGGGAGGTGAGTAATTTCTTCAGATTTATATAGATCATAAAATGGTGATTGCAACACCAGAAATTAGAGCTTTCTAATGCCTTCAGAAAGATAACATAAGTAAAGCATAGATTGATCATTATAATTGAAATTCATAATATCTAAATATTTTAAGTTGAAAAGGCCTTTGAAAATTATTTATTTTAATGGAACACTTGTGAGGCTAATTGACTGGCCTAAGGTCACACAGTTATTTAGTGGTAGAACCTGGGCTCAGGTTTTCTGCTCCTGGCTAGTAATCTGTCTCAGACATCTGGCTAAGATTTGGAAATTTACTGCCATCATCAGCAAATAGTGAGTAAGCAGCTAACAAGAGTAGACAAACATATTCAGCATAAATTTCAATTAGTAACTTTATTTTTAAAAGGAAACTGTCACATGCTTTTACTTCTCATTAATGAAACAGAAAACAGCAAAAGAAATTACACCTCTCTCCTCATTAAGCTCTCAGAGTTCCATTCAGTTTCATGTTCTTTTGCAGCTGAACATCTCCTTGGTGTTACTATAGTGGCGCAGACTTCAAAACAAGCTCCCTTGTGCAGCTGAGGGTATAAGGAGAATGACTCATCAGTCAGGGAAAGGACTCACATTCTGGAAATGCTAGCGATGAAGGCAGTTCATTCACCTCTGCCTCTCAGCAAAGGTTGTGCCTCTCTGTCAGGGTGAAAACGTCAGTTGAGCAGTCAGCAGGCTTGCCTGGTGATAAATGGGTTGGAGCAGTGGCCACACAGGGATCCATTTCTGCAAGTGATTTATATTTGTGGACATATATGAAGGCTCCTGGCTCTAGAATATTATGGGGGTGGAATGTCTCAATGCCTTAGTATTGCTAAATACTTAGAAAGCACTCCTGCCTAGGCCCACATTGCAGATTGGTTTCATAGTTTGGGCTTATAGGAAACTTTTATATAGAATAAATATTTAAGGTTGTGAAATTTTCTTATATACCAAAAAAACTGGTAAAAAGAGAAACATATATTTTATAAAGTAATAGAAAAAAGTATTTATAAAACTAATAAAATACTCAAACAAATGTCATTCTCATATTTCTTGTCAGTTGGGAAAAATAAATGCTTAAGGGCTGAATTATCTTATCATTTCCTGTGCATCAATAACATCTCCCTTGCTAGATTGTTAAAATCTTGAGAGTTGTATTTCTCATAAGACTTTTATATCTCCTAGTTCAGAATTGAATATATCATAGAAACTAAATAACTACCTGATGACTAATTAATTAGAAAAATTCATTAGTTGTTTATTACTTTATATTCATTATTTAGATGATGTAATCATAATATATTTTTTTTAAATTTGGGAACATATGTAGCATCTAGACAAGGTCAAGTTAAAACCAAATCCACTCCAGCAAACATTACTTGGATGCCTACATTACTAGGGGCTGTTTTCCTTTTGCCTACAATATACTTTCATTCCTCCTAAGTTATAGAGAAGGAGCCCAGAAACTCAAAAGAAAATATAAATGCCTGTACTTTCCTGAAACGTTTTCTAAATAGGTTGACGTATGTCTTTGCAATTCATGCATAATTTTCCCAGGGTCATTATGAACAAATGATTGTGCAGATTGCACCTTGAATAAGGGTGCCTGAATGAATGAATGGGTAGGATTGGGCTCTCTCTCTTCTCCTTTTCTATCCAAGGCAGACCTGACCCTGCTTCATCTTTTCCTCCTATCTTCTCCCAGGAAGGTTGGGGAGAATGGAGAATAGAACCAGTAAGGATTTCTCTAGGCAGGAGGTTATCCAGGTCCACCAGAAGGTAATTATCTTTTACCAACCTACAAGTTTAGTAGTCCCAATACTTGACTGGTAGTTAGAGTCTGGGATTAGCTATCATCTAGATCATGATGCAGTCTGTCTTGCTCACAGTTTCCTTTAACTAGAACGTGAAGCTTGGTTAGACATTGTCACTGTATGATCGTCCTTCCCTTGGCTCTTCTTTCCCAACAAATCCTGATCATAAATATAAATCTCAGATGAGAAACACTCCAACCTATCAAGAAAAAGTTTGAAAACATCTATCATAGAGAATTATCATAATGTGTTCACATGTAATTGCACAACTATCTGCAATGCTATGATTGGGGCACAAGCCAAGCCTGGTATTTAATTAAGAATGGTGCATGTGTGCAAAGGCAACAAAAGCAAAAATAAACAAATGAGCCTATATCAAATTAAAAAGCTCCTAGACAGTGAAGGAAACCACCAATAAAATGAAAAGACAACCTACTGAATGATAAAAGATATTTGCTAATGATATATCTAATAAGGAATTAATATTAAAAATATATAAAGAATTCATAGAAATTAACATCAAAAAAGCAAACAATCCAATTTAAAAATGAGCAGAGGACCTGAATATACAGATGGCCAACAGACATATGAAAAGGTGCTTAACAGCACTAATCATCAGAGAAATGCAAATTAAAACCATATGAGAGTTCTGGTCAAAATGGTGGGTTAGGTAAGTGATGTGTGTGCCTCTTCCCATGACCACATCAAAATCACACTAAATTATACATCAATCAACTTGGAGAATCATCTAAAGACTAGCTAAATGTAATTCCTTATCTAAGAATATAAAGGAGAGGCCACATCAAGACTGTTTACTAAAAGATGTTTATAAAAACAAATTTAAAAAAAAACTCACAATGAGATATCACCTCACACCTGTCAGAATAGCTATCAATAGATCAGGTATGTAATATTGAATTACTATATTGTACACCTAAAATTAATATAATAGTGTATGTCAACTATAATTAAAAAGAAAATTTAAAAGAAAAGAATGTGCATGTATAAACAGTAGCATGCTCACTTAAGCTGATGTGCCTGGGCCTTAATTAAAAAAAAAAAAGAAGGAAAAGAGTAGTATAGGCTTCCTATACTCCTAAACAATAGCATATGTAATAGATACTTAAATATATATCAAAGATATCAAAATAACAGCTTTATTTTGAGGTCTGTAAAATGAAATGCAAATAGAGACCTTAAAATAACAAGATAATGGTATTTTGTAATATATTAAATGTTGGAATGTAGTATATTTGGGGTATGTGAATTTTTATAACAGTCTTTTAAATAGGTGAATATAAGAAAACTACTTTGCATTTGAAGAACTTCTGATACCATTCTACAAAAGCCTCATATTTGGATAACACAGTTTAAAAACTCTAGGTGTAATAGCACAGGACAACTTGCTGGCTGTGTGACCTTGGGCAATTTACTTAACCTTTTGGAACTTCAGTGACCTCACCTATAAATCTGTGACACTCAAAACTTCTCACAGTGATATGAGATTTTATCGAAAATAACAGAGACATAGTATATGCCAGGGAAATAGTAGAAAGCTAATAAATGCAAGTTCTCTCTGCACCACTTGCAATGTGCATATAAAACACATACACATGCAGCCACACACAGGAGCATGAGAATCTGCAGACTTTCTGCTGTCTCTGGAGCCCGTCATTTTTTCAGCCCTAAAGATAAGAAATGGCAATATTCTATATTAATAAAATTACTTTATAGTCAGAGCACACCACTTTCCCCTCTGTAAGAGAATCACCATAAAAGAAATGGGTGGTAGCTGAGTATTATTGCCTGGCTACTTCCCTAGGGACAGAATGGATTGGCTGGGCTGGATATCCTAGTGAAGAGAAACCTCTTACACACTGCAGAAGCCTGGAGAATGCCCATATGTGCATGCTCAGAAGTCACTGGAGCTGCTAGTGTGGCTGGTGAGATTCAGAATAAGTGTATCTTAGGTAACTGAGGCTGAGCAAAGACAGAGCAATCATAAGCTCTATGCATTCCACCCGCCACCCCATTTCTTCTTTCTCTTTCTTTTAAGGTTATATTGTCATTTTGAAAAACATCAGCTGTGTAACAGCAAATAATCTCAAAATTTAGTGGCTTAAAATAATTAACATTTATGGTACTTGGTTTATAATTCCGGGAGTTGGCAGTTTGGGTTGGGCCTCCCACTTATCTCAGTGGGGCACACTTACACAGCTCTAGTTATCTGGGGGTAATCCTGTTATCTGGGTGGCTGTTGGTCCAGGACAGCCTCATTTGAGATGGCTTGTCTTTGTTCCACATGGTTTTTTGACATCCAACAGGCCAGCTTGATTCGTTAACAGGGCAGTTGGGCAGGGTCCAGAGAGAGTAAGAGAAGCAGAAGTATTTTTTGAGGCTAAAAGTTTGGAAATGTCAATCTCTCACATCTGCAGCCATCTATTTACTGGCTAAAGAAAGTCCAAGGCAGATCTAGATTTAAAAAGTAAGTAACAAGGTGCTTTCCCTTCATGGCACAAAGTGCAGAGTCACAGTGCATAGTGATTGGCATAGGGAGGGATGGAGCATTATAGCCATTTTCACAATCTACCACACTATGGGAGTTCTACACAGCTGCTGGCTGAGGGGCCACTGGAATGACTAATATGAGAGGTGAGATTCAGCCTAAGAAGAAAATGTATCAGGCAATTGAGGCTGATGAAAGCCTAAGGATTCAGAAGGCATTTTTAAACATTCTTTCTTCTCTTTCCTTTGAAGTGATTTTGTCATTTTGGAAAATATCAGAAAGGTGACTACATGAGAGGCACTCTGTGGGAGGAACATTTCCTGGACTAGCGTGATTATAGGAACGGCGGCCGGACTACCTCATTCCTTCTAGCCATCTTAGCCATATTTGCTGACCATGATAGGATGCCTGTAGCCACAGCCATCAGAATCTATCATGGGCAAAGGTGGCTTGTGTGGCTTGGCTGGGGTGTAGCACAGCTGACTTAAATCATGCTTTAAATGTTTTCTCTCTAGCTTTTAAGGGTCTCAGAGAGCTGAGTGCATAGGAATCCAACAAACTTTAAGACTGCCTTATTCAAAATTGGCTCAGGTTCATGAAGAGAGGAAACAAAAGACAGGCTGAGGATAATGACCTGCTCAAAACAGTATTGGGGAGATGATTTCTCTTGCACAACCCAGGTGGCTCAAAACTCCAAAGTGGTCCTTTGAGCATGGTGGCACCCTCTTGGGGGGGACCTTGGGACTCAGCCTTCTCTGTGGCTGCCTGAGGAGATTAGGAGGAGATTTTATCCATCATTTTTCATCTGTGGTCAGTCAAGGAGAGAAGAGGCTTTGAATTTTATTCACAGAATCGAGGAAAGGAAAAGAACACTAGCCTATTTTAAGTGTGTTTTCTTTCTTAAAATGTTTTTATTTTTCGTATTTTGACCCAGACCAAAACTATGCTGTGGCGAAAACAAATGTGGCATTTTCCATTTCTCAGCACCTTCTTCTTTACCTCCTCCTTCCCCTCCCTCTAGCATTGGATTAGATGCAGTCAATCTGTGGATTATGGTAAAGGGAGTAAACACCAACAGCTGGATACCATGCACTGGCGCTAAGAATAAACTGACTCATTTGAACATATATTTTGTTCTACCTGACAGGAGCCAGAAAGGCACAGAGACAAACTGCAAGGTGGCATTGCCCTCTGCCTTCTGGAACTAAGGTGGAGGACTATTACGGCAGGGCCTGGATGATGGTAGAGGGCTTAAAGAAATGCCATTGAACTACTCTAAGGTGATCGATTGGGATATTAGGATTTTCAGTTTTCCAATACTTGGCTTTTTACAATTCAGTTCTGTAAAGATTTATGTAGCATTGGGGGATGGTCGAAGATGCAGCACATATGGTTTTGAAGCTGTCAGTCAAGAAATGAGGCCAAATGGTGTCTTTGAAGTATTGGCACATCCCTGCCTGAGTTCTTCTAGGCAGATAAGCACCTGCCTAGCATCACTGCTTTAAGACTGGCAGACAGGACTTCAGTTCAGTTCACAAGTGCTTGCTTATATGGCACTTACTATGTGCCAGGCATTAAGCATGTTACAAATATGAACTTATTTAATCTTCAGACCTTATGTCTTATTCTTCCCATGACACAGATGAGGAGACAGCCCAGGATAGCATGTGGATTGTAATGGTCAGAGCTAGAATTTGAGCACTGACAATCTGGCTCCAGAGTCTGTATTCTTAGTTGCTATGCTCTGCTGCCTGTCATAGTAATGAATTTTATTTTGGCCTAATCAGACTCTCCAATTGCCCCTCGGTTATTAATTTTCAAGAGAGTAGGGCAAGAAGAGAAGAAAGAAAAAGAAGGACAACTCATCCATATTGGAAGCTGTGCTCAGCCCTATATAGCTACCTCATTAGATTTCCAGAACAATGCTATTCTTATCCACATTTATATACAACACTCAGAGGCTCAGAGAGGTTAAATGACTTGATGGATGACACACAGCTAGTATGCCATTAGGCTGGGATGTGGCTTCAACTTTCATTGATCCTACAGCCCACTGCAATCTCCCAATGCATTCTGCTGGTTATCTGCCTTTGTAAGCTAAACCCTGCACCACCTTTGAGCTAAGAATTTGCTTTCTCTCTTCTGATACCTCAGTCACTCTTACTCCTAGTAAGATTGTTCATCTTACCTTGTACTCTGGAAAACAAAAGTTTTGAGGTTTTGAAGCTGTGTGAAATTAAGTTTAAAAAAAAAGTTACAAATCCAAAGTATGACCTCATATATGTCTAAGTAAATCTAATACGATTTTTTTTTTTGGCTCTGGGATTGCCCAGATGAGTAATTCATGGTTTTACCTGTTAGATGAGAATAAAAGCCATTGCTAAGCTCTTGCCATTTTATAATGATGGAAAGACCAGAAAGTAGAGATTTTGACATGTATCTCAGGTCTAACATGCATATTAGTGTGCCTAAGACTAATCCAGCTCTATCTGTTCTTTAGAATTTCACCTTGCATCTAACACTGAGTGGGCATCTTGCAGATTCCCCATTTAGAGGGCTTGATGTGCTTGAGGGAGACTCCATCACTACTAATGGAAAGCATGCACAGAGAGGCATAGCAGCATTGTCACAAGCCAAGGAGAACATAGAAAGCCTCGGTGGTCCTCCAGCAGCTAGCAGGTCCTTTGGTGTGCTCTCCTTAACAGAGCAGGCCTCTTTAAGGATGGAAATTGATGTCTTAAATAGATATTTTAAATCTTTCATAAAATAAAGCACAATAACATAAGGAAAACAACAAAAGCTTTTAACCACCTGCACTTCACAGTTTAGTAGTGTTTTCAGGGATCTTATTTTAATTCTGATGCCATCTGTAAGGCAGGGAGTCCAGCCATTGTCATCACATTTTATAGACAATGGAGCTCCCAAGCTCAGAGAGGTTAACTGACTTGCTCAAGAGCAAGCAGCCAACAAGAGATGGAGCTGAGGCCTGGGTCCAGGTCCTCTCACTCCAAATTCAGGAATCTCTGCACGATAACTTAATTTGCTTTAATATGACCTATAAAATAATGCTAGCAATAAGAATTATAATGAAACTAATTTGACTATTGAATAGCTGTTGGTTATTATAAACACAAAGACAATAATAATTGCTAACGTTTTTGCACTCACTATTTGCTAAGTGCTGTGTGCATATATTTCTCCATTTATTCTTTTGATTGATATGGGTGCTTACTATGATTCAGATGTTGTGCAGGAAGGCAGGAGTTATTTGCTGCATTTTATAGTTGCATAATCTGAGACTTAACAGGAAGTTAAATGACATCCCCAAAGTTACACTGCCAGTAAGCAACAGAATCAAGACCAAAACACCGGACTCATGACTCCAAAATTCATAATCTAAACTATTTCACACATACACCAATTACTTAGGATTGCTACGTATTTTAAAACAAAGAGACAATATCTAGCTTTGAGCTATCATTTCTTGTGCTTGTAGCTTAGTTCAGATTAAAATCAAGAGAGAAATACACGTTTTACCCCCACACAACCTGAGGCTGGTTTGCTATTGCACATTCCTCCTGTTATCAGTAATAATTTCTAGTACTTTTGGATCCATTTCAAGAAATAAATTCCAGTAATTGCATTTTTACAACGTTAATTATTCTACAAAACATTTTCTATGTGAACCCTGTCAGTGCTTCATAAATAATCATAATAGTAATTACCATGACATATTTGACACCTATGGAAATGAGGGGCTGTTAAACCAGCCTGGAGCCAGACAGGGCATTTGCTCAGAGACGCAGTGAGGGAGGTTTAGCCCCAAGGACTCTGTCACTTTCCTTTAGTCTAACTCATAGTCTGCTTAGACCTCAGGCATGTGTAAATTTCCATAGAAATGTAGAGATTGTAGGAGATCCGGTTGTGGAAGCCTGGTTCAGAGAAGGGACTCAGTGCTGTCACCCACATCCACTTGGCCCACCCCAGAGGTTCCCTACAACTTTTATGGACAGTCTTCTAGTGTCTTACTACCTCAAACTCCTGTGTCTTGCAGTTGGAGATTTCTCTCTGGCCTGGGAGAAGCCAGGGACTGAACCAATTAGAGACAAGAGCTGGTAGGTAAACAGCCCAGTTTCGGGCATCTTCTACATAGTCAATTGCCTCTAGCAGTGGCTTGATTATCAGTATACCCTTCCTTGGCTTTATTCCCTTTCTTGTCTCTCTTTCTTACTCCCTCATCATACTTCAGGGTTCACCTCCCAAATAAACCACTTGCAAGGAACTTAGTCTCAAGTTGTGCATGGGAGCAGGCTCTTCACCCAATACCCATCTCCTCCCATTTTTGGTTCCAGCTACACTGAACTATCAGCTCTATTCTTTTCCTTCAGGGCTTTTGCACAGGACGTTTTCTCTGTTCAGAGTGACTTTCTGTCTTCTTTTTCCTCTCTCTAACCCCCTTCCCCATCTTCATTATCAAACTGCCACTTGTCTTTCAGGTTTCTAATTAGATGCCACTACATTGGCAGAAGGTCTTCCAGAGGTCCCAGATCTGAGTGAGGTGTCCTACAACATCTTATAGCACATCATATCAACCTGTCTCTCATGCCTTATGGCTCTGTGCTACTATAGTCTATTATTTGTATTTCCCATCAATTAGAGTATGTGACCTTCTTGAGAACAGACCTGTCTTTATATCTTTGAATTCTTAGGACTTAATACCTGGCATATGGTAATTGCTTATGAAATGTTTGTTGAAAAAATTGGAATTTATATTTTCCTGATTACTGGGTGGTTAAATCCTTTCCCTTATTTATTTTCCAGGTATATACATATTTTTTTTTCTATGAATGATCTTCCAGGCCATTTTAATATTTGCTTTCTCTTTTCTGTGGTGACGAGACACCATTCAGTGATGAGACACCATTTATGTGCTCCCCAGTGGGCCACATATGTTTCAGTCCTCACAGGTGGACACAAGTCTGTAGCCCTCAGGTAAAAGCTGCTCACTTAAATCCCTCTTTGTGAATCATGAAGGGTGGAGAACCATTCCCAGACACTGCTACTTTGGCCACCAACTGAGGCAAACCAGAGTGTCTTTTTTCTAGATGGTACCCCTGGCAGCTAGGAGTATTTCACAGATTTATTAACTCTCTGATCCACTTTGCCAGTTGCCTGTACTTGTGTTCCAGTTCTCTGGCTTTTGATTCTTGCTCTAAAATTCATTACTGACTCTTTAGAGAAGCACCAATTTAATGTGTAAATTTGACCAAAATGGAAGACTTTGAAGGAGAAGTGGACAGCCGTTTGCCTCATCAGACAAGATTCCCTAGTTCTCACAACATTAAAGTGGGCCTGACTCATAGGCTTAGGACAAAAGCTCCTGAAGAAGGTGTTGCTGTACGTCTTCCATGCATTGTCCCTCTCTTCCTGTCATTGCAAGTGCTCTCTGAAGAGTTCTTACAGGTCTTGGCTGCAGAAACTCGAAACCTTCCCAGGCAGCCTCTACAGAGCTGTAACTTCCTAGCTCTCAAGACTGCAGTTTTCAGATTTTGAGCATATTTTTAGGGGTTTCTTTCACCTTTTCAAGGAACTGGCTGATGATAAAAACATATTTAAAGTCCTGAGTATTATGTCTGACCCTCAGTAGGTTCTCCATGATTTTCACTGCTCTTGCTATTGACTGATGACATGATGAAATTCCTATGTCAAGGAACAATCCCTTCCTTGTAGATGGCTGATAGGTTTATTATGCTCACAGAATCTACAAAAGGGGCCTTATAGAAACTTCTACTTACCCAGAATTTCAGAGTTACTCAAGAAAAGATGAGTGGGTGAAGGGAACTAAAGGAAAGCTCCGTATTGTCAGCACCCAATTTTAATAAAAGTGCTATTCATATCAACAATAGCAATTATAATAGTTACCTCACTAGATGCATGAAACATGCTGGAAACTTTACTTGTATTATCTTTATTATTCAAAATATCTTTTCAAAGTTGGTGTATTTCACTGGGCATAAGGAAACTGAAGGCCAGAGAAGTTACTGTCAACTGAATACTTTGAACTGAAGAGTGTACAGTCAATAAATACTACTATTTCCTTCCTGCCCATCCCTGCTATTCAAACCCCTCTGTCAAACCTGGCTTTCTCACTCCCTGAAAGTATATCCCATAGCTTTCCAAGTCCTTTTCAGATATTCAAAAAGCTTCACATTCAGTTTTTTTAAAAGCTCAATTAAATCTAAGTCAAATTGCAATCTCTCACCCAATTTTTCAACTTTACTGAAACCCAGGCTAAACGCAACCTCTGGAAAGTATAATGGGGAATGAATTCTAGTTTTCCCTTTTAGCCCCTTTCTCTAGGATCAAGTCAGGGATGAGGGATGAGGGGTAGATTATAAAAGCATTTTACCAGGTTATGTTTGAGATTCTCTCTTGGCTGTTTAAATGCCCCAATAAAGGCATATGTCCAAATTCTAACTATATATGGTAGGCTTTGGAGGGTTCTTTACACCCTCATCCCTTGTACCCCTTAACCACTTTATTTCCTTCTACTTTGCCTCCCCTAACTTTCCTCCACACTTCTCTCATCCTTCTTTTTGGCTCTGGGGACTTCTGACCTGTGTTCTTTGACTTCAGAGATGGATCCTCCACTTAGGACTCTTCCTGTCAACTTCTTTCTATGGGACTTGACTCACCTGGGAGGTGACCCTTTTGGACAGAGCCACTCCTGACATTCGTGAGGCCCTGGGCAGAAGTACAAACAGAAGCCCACAACATTTAAATATTTAGATATTTAAAATTGTGAGTCAAGCTAAGTATCATTTAATAAAATGTGTTCTGTATTTATTCCCTAACAATCACACCTTCATACTAACCTGGAGGGCCAGGAAGACTCATATCTAGAATTCTCACACTCCTTGGAATTCCACATTAGAAGCTAGCTCCAAGACTGAGCCCCCAATCCAGTTGACCTCACCTCTCTCTCACCTTTGGCTATTCCAAAGAGTCTTGTGTATATGTGTGTAGACACACTTGCTCTCACATTCATGAGCATAAGCTAGCCCCTGGGCCTAGGCACACAGTGATGGGGTCCACTCTTGGAAGTAGGATTGATGTGGGGACATTTGGAAAGGTAATTCTGCAGTCACAGTTACCCAGGTCATAGCTAGAAGAGGGCATGGTGTCCAGGTGGGCATGTCCCTAAGATGGGCATGTGTCCTTGGCCTCATGAACTATTTCTCGCAAGAGAGAAGTGAAGCTGAAAGAAGGCTTGAGGAGTCCACTAAAGTATAGGGGGCAGGGTAAGAATCCCTCTTGCCTTGGTCCGAGGGTGTTCCTGCCCTTGATCATGGGCCTTTCAAGATAATTCGCACCCATCTACCTTCCACAGAATTCACCCAGCTTATGGAAAAACTCCAACATTATGTCCTTGTAGCTTGTTCCCACGAAGATTTGTAGTCCTGTATATTCACAGTTATGTAGGCAAGCCTACAAATGAGATCTCAGTTTCCCTTCTCACTGACAACCAGATATCCCTAAATGTATCTCAGAGTCCTTCTCACTTGCTTTCAAAGTGAGCAATTTCTCTTCACTGCTGTATCCCTGGCACCTTGAACAGTGTTTACAATCCAATAGGGACTCAACTAAAATTTGTTAAATGCATGAAAGAGTAGATAGTATCCTTTCCCCCGCCCTCCTGGAGAATTTCCTACTTGTACACAATGTTCTTCCAAGACCTTCCTTCCCCAATCAGTCTCCTCAGTGCACCCCTAGACTTATTGTAGGGATGAGCTGAGTCACAGAAAAATTTAAGCCATCTCTTGGCCCTGCTTGGATGGGAAGTGGGAGGTGATCAGATCCCCTCTTTGGGCTTTAGCTGAAATTCTGACGGCTGGCAAAATTACATTTAGCAATTTCCATGTAACTTGCCTACTTCATCTGAGATACATTTAGGGAGATCAGCTTATAGTAGCAGAGAGTAATTTGAACCTAGCACTGACTGGTTCCATGAGATCTCCGCTTTCATTATGCCAGGCTGCATCTGGGACCCCTTTCTAATGAGCTGGGGGGTGGCTTGGCAGCCTGCATTAGCACACTGCCAATCACATATGGCTGAGGGCGGCGTGACTTCTGACTGTCCAGAACTGAACTGACACTTATAACATACAACTGTTCCCACATCTCATTTGGCCGCTGCTTTATGTCCATCGTCAGATGCTGGCCTCACGGGAATTGGGGAAATGCCCCCAGCTAGTTTCATAGTGCAGTCAAATGGTTGCACAGATTCCTTGGGACTGTTTCTACAATTCAGCTGCTCTGTGATTTGTACAATTAGAACAGCTTTCTTGCCTGAGGCCTTCAAAGAACAATTACAAAAACAAATAGCAACAGCAGAAGCTGCAGTCGTAGCTGCAGGAAAAAAAAAAAAAAAGGCAACAACAACAAAACCAACAGGAAAAGAAAAGGCACCTAACAAGACAGAGGCCTTTCACTGCTCACATCAGTGGAAGGCAGATAAATGTATTTTGTTTTTCATCTGAGGCCTCAGATAGTCAACTTCATTAAGAAGAATAGTAGTTAGCATCCCATGTAATTATGACAACAGATACTAACCCATTATCTTATAAATCTTCAGAAATGAATTTCCCAGAAAGATTCTATTGCAGATTTCCCCTATAGGTTGGATGACCAATCCGAGCCAGCATTTCTGAGGCTCTTGAAAGTCAGGCTGTTGATCTGGCTGATTGGAATGTGGTGTCTGCCTGTTCCTCCTGCCTGCTCCTCCTGCCAGTTCCTCTGTGTTCTGCCTCAGCTGGTTGACTGTTACCTTCAGGCACTCACATTTTCCCCTGCTCTAAGCATGCCTGACAGTATCTTTTCTAATATCAACGTCTTCCATTCCTTTTAGTTTTCAAAGCGTGTTCCCTTATTGTCCCACTATGCCTGAATGAAGATGGTTCCCGGAGAGTTTGATAATAATACCCCAAGCCAAAGTAGAGCATTATAATTTACCCTGTAGGAGATCTTGCAATCTTCATTTTGTAGATAAAAGAGAGATGGGGTCAAGAGGCCAAGATATAAAGCTAACAAATAGCAGAACTAAGTCAGAGACTCAGGTTCTCTTAATGCTAAACTCTTCTATACTATTGTTCTTATCAGTTGCAGGGTAGGAAGAAGATTCTTTAATTTTTCATGCTAAAGCATACTTACCGAGATCTTAAATTTTATTTAAGGAAACATAAACACACACACACACACACACACACACACACACACACACACACACACGGGTGGAGTAGGGTGGGGAAAGAGAGAGAGAGAAAGCATGTTTATGACAGAAAAATTAGAAACACAGGAAGAGAAATTAGAACAAAAATCACCCAGAGACTCAGCAGGCAGTGATATCCCCTGTTAATATTCTGATTTATATGTCTGACACTGTTTGTGTCTATGTATACATAATTTCAAAATTAGTATCATACCAGAAATGCTTTTTTTAACTTGCTTTTCACTTAAAGGTATTTTATTCATATCGTCCTTATGTGCATAAATATAGAAATTTCTCTGTGATAAACTTCTGATTTACAAAGTTGAAAGAAAGCTAAGCATTGGAGCTAAAGTATGTCAACAAATAGGAAACATTAAAAGTCACTTTATAGTGTCCATCTGGGTTGGCAAACAAGGAAATTTCCAGACAGGTTTTTGGAAACAAATGAGTTCATCATGAAGAAGTATCTCTAGAATGTTCTCCCATCCTCTTTTAGGCAACAAATATATTGTAGTTTGAGCAGTTCCCTGCTGTTGGACATTTTACAATCATAAATAGTTCTGGATGAGCACCCTTCTTCATATACATTTGCTGACTTTCTGATTGTTGAAAGCCAGCATAGTTCAGTGTAGGGATCAGAAGCTTTTTATTCTCAAGGCGAGTGACTGGGATGAGTGCTGTTCTCCTCGGTCAGTCCCACCCCTCGGCTCTAGCTGCTGAGGGTGCTACTGTCCCTTGAAAGTTCTATTGTTGTTGCCAGTTCTGGTGGCTCTATTATTAGACATGCATTCCTTTTGGATTAAGTCTTTGTTCTCCATGAAATGCAACTACCTCAGGAAGAAAGCATCTCCTAAATGTACATTTTGATGCAGTGATATCCCTTTATGTTGCCTCATATTAATTATTCTTTTTAATAGTTTATGAGTCATAGAAGCAATGGAGAAAAGTTGTTACAAATGTGGGCTCTGGAGCCAGCCTGTCTGGATGACTATTAATATTACCACTTATTGGCTGGGGCAAACTTGGTCAAGTCATTTAATACCTCTCTGACTCAGTTTCCTTATCCATATAATGGATATAATAATATTACCTAACATCATAGACTTGTGAAGATCAAATAGAAAATGCTTAATATAGTATCTTGAATATAGACATTTTGCTCAATAAATGTTACCTGTAATTATCTTCCCAATGAAACTATAATCGCTAAAGTCAGTGATCATTATTATGGTGGAGGCAATGGGTATCCTGCTCAGATTTCCTCAGCACAATGTGCTCCCCTGCACGTTGACAGCTTCTTAGAGAAAACATCAACCACTCTGCCCAGGGGCTTTTTCTGATCTTCAGAGTATGCTGAGACCAGGACAGGCTAGGGAGCCAGTGCCCTGGGAGCAGCCTCTGCTAAATGATAAGAGGGTGTGGTGGACATCTGTATTATCTCCTTGGCCCTTCAGGTGGACAAATCTGAGGCATATTCTACACCACGCCCCAGAAGTCTCCTGGTTACCTGCTCACTACACCTGTACTGACATTCTCCATTCACTGTCTCGCTTCATCCCTCCCTCATAAATGGGGGACCAGTGGAATACCTCCCAAGAAAGCTTGAGGAATCCAACCTAAGCCATATAGCGGGATTCTTTGAATATGCCACAGTGAAAAAAAAAATACAGTATTAATCACCTTATAGTTTACCATTAAATATTTGTTTAATAAATTAAGCGCCTCCAAGATAGTACAACCTGGACATGTGGCTTTCTTCTTGTTTATGGGACTTCATTAGTGAGCACTCTGTTCTGCTGTCCCTACTGCCTAGAAGCACAAAGGTTATCTTGGGGAGAAAAATTATTCCCTCGATAACTATCCTTTCTTTTTTTGATCCTAGCATGGGTCTCTGAAGAGGAATTCTAATTCAGAGGTTGAAATTCACCTGCCTATGGAAGCAAGGCAGGCAAGCCAAATGAGTGATCTAATTCAAAACTGCACTGCAGTGAAATGAAACGTGGATGTAATAAAGAGAGTGGCTACTGAGCTCCAACTACTCACCACCAAGCAGGATGAAGGCCCTTTGCTCTCAGATCATCTGTCTCTCATTATTTCTTAATGTAGACTTTTGTGTCAAAAAACCATATTTTAAGTTATCAACAATGAATTCTGCTTTTTCATAAACATCTCAGCCATGAGCACAAACTCTACC
The DNA here is from genome assembly GCA_004027375.1 of Macroglossus sobrinus. NCBI lineage: Eukaryota > Metazoa > Chordata > Mammalia > Chiroptera > Pteropodidae > Macroglossus > Macroglossus sobrinus. The sequence continues at coordinate 169,166 of PVKZ01002408.1, forward strand.
CATCAGTGGCCTTCCAACATGTTATCTCAGCTCTAAGCAATGACCCAAGTTCACCTTAGTAGCCACAAGAACTAATTTAAATGATAAATTAGTCCACAGCACCTGTCCCTGGTTTCCATGAGTCTTAGAGAACCTGCATTCTAACCAGGTATCAGCCTGCCTTTCATACCTCCATTCTCTTCACATTATGTGTGGCTGAGTTCATTTGCTTCCCTAAGCAGATACTAATCTAGAATTACGCAAGGAGGTTTCATTCCCAGATCTCATGTAAAATTAATTTTCATAATTCTCTCAGTTCCTGCCTGTCTATACATATCTTCCTTCATTAACCACTTTATTTCCATCTGAATTACCTCTGTCCTAAATCTGGTAGGCAAAGATTGCAGGCACCTTTTAACTATGAGTTAGCAAAATGCGTTCTGGAGTCCTCAGCTACTGGCCTTGGAGTCAGCCTTTCTGAGCCCTTTAAAAATATTGGTGTAGCACCAAAACAACACAACCAAAAAAAAAAATCATTAAGTTTCATTATGAATAATTAAATTGAATAAAATCTTAGTGAATATTGCTCTAGAGAGAGATGCTTAGGTGTCTTTGAACCCACAGTGGTTTTTTGCCCAAGTTTAATAAGGTTTTGATTATATAAAGATGTTTAAACTTGCATGAAAGGCTTCTTACAGGCAGTGTGCTCCAAAGAGACCTTTCTACAGGAACAATTCTATTCTGCTTCAATTTTGAAACATTCCCTAATTAAGTCGGGTCCCATCCACCTACAGCTTACATTTATCAGTTGCTCCCTTCTGAAATTGGTCCTAGGTACCAGTCTACTGAACATCTGTTTTTGTTCCTGTTTACATGGGTCAAGTAGATGGTTCTACAAATGAAAATCATCATTTAGTCGGGGACTACGGGGTCATCTTCTATGGGACTTTTTTGTTGTTGTTGCTGTTCTATGTGTTGGAGAATAGTTTGTTTTTCTCTTCCTTTTTTAATTAAACTACAGATTTGGCATTGCTGCCATAGGGTTCACACTGTGTTATGTCAGAAAGCAGGTGATAAGATAGTAGATTCCCAGTGTCCTCAGCCAACCTGAAGAGAATCTAAGTGTATGGCAGAAGAGTTTGTGAGGAGGTATTGTCATGCTTCTGCAAAATTATTTGTTTTTATACTGGTATGGATTTTTTAATGATATAACCTTCTTTTTTTGTACCTGACCTTGGGAGTTACATGAGTGGGAATGTGAGATATATCACACATAGTTCTTTCAGAGCAGCATTTGTCTCCAATGGGCCTAGGCCCTCCTGGCACACATGGCTATGCTTCCTGCTGTCACTCTTAACATGTCTTTTTGGATGGTCTTTGGTTTCATAATGACTTCCAGCAAATGGGACCATTCTACCTGAGAGTGTCATGGCTTACTCAAGCGAATATACATTAAATGTCTGGGTAATCCCAGAAATATCTCTACCACCAAGTGATGTGACTGAGAAATCATTCTGCCTCTCAATGCATAGGCTCTTCTGTCAATAATAAGGTCTGCCCTGGCCTTTCCTGGTTTTAGCACTGGAGTTCACTTATCCAAGGAAGCCTTATAGTCTCAGGAAAACTGGAACAGTTGGTCAGCCTAGCCTATAAAGGGTGAACAGAAGTGTTTAATTACCCAAAGCTCTGTCTGGTATGTTGGTAGAAATGGCAAAACAAGCTCTGAGATTTATTATTTTCTTCAATGCCCAAGTATATGAATTTTAAAAAGCAGCTTAATGATATTGTTTCAACACTTATTTCTTAGATAGCAGTTGCAAACGATTCCAAGATATGAAACAGGTGTTTCTGCATGGTCTGCTGGATAGAATGAAGAAAAATGTCCTCCCAGATTACCCTACAGATGATGTACCCAGAGGTTCCTAATTTCAAATGAAAAATATTCTCAATCATATAGTCGACAGAATTCCATCTGGCCTGTCTATAACATCCAGAGTCAAAATGGAAGCCTGTGTGTCATTTCTAGATTCAGAAAAAACACTTACAATGTTTCATGAAGCAATTAAAACAGGTGTGTGTCATACACACTTGCTGCTTCTGCAAAGAGCACCCATCCTCATGGTTTGGAAAATTGCTTTTAGTGTGGATTCATTGAGAATGAACAAATTCTTTGGTGTCACGAGTATCTTAATAAAAGAGTCAGGGTTCCTTTTACAGAATTGTCACTTTCTATATTGTCAAGAAGGAATTTTCCACCCAACATTCCTCTAATTTACTCTGTTTGGGTCTGGTTCTTATCTTCTTGTGGCTTTAAAACAGTCCTGGGTTCTAGTAACAGAGTAATGTTTAAACATTCTTGTTTTATGTAGACCAGAGTGATTGATAGAACGTGAGAGGCCAAGCTTTTGAAAAGTTCAAAAGATTTTTTTAAACATAGTTTTTTTAACTATAAAAAGATGCTATGAATGGATGCCTAAGACCTTTTAGGCCGATGAAGATCAAACTTGGTTAGTATCTGAGAAACACTGGGGAAATTTGAAAAAATACTACTGCCCAGGTCCCGTAACGCAGAATGAGGCCTTGGCATAAAACTTTTAAAAGCTTTCCAGTTGATTCGAATGTGCTCTAGGCTCTTATATAACAAAATTAGTCTTACATTCCCTAGCTAAGTCTTATTTATTTGTTCCTTTCTTCCTTTGTTCATTCATATCTACTTATTGCCTTTCTATAAATTGATCCACTGATCCACTCATTCATTTATTCTTTTTGATTATTTCAATATAATGTTTGAAATACAACTTACAATGAAAGGAAAGAAACCCTAGGGCAAGGCTTTAAAAAAAAACGTGGGATTCTTTTAAAATGATAAGATCTAATAATATGATTCCAGGATAAGTTATCATCAGAAATTTTCCCTGAGTCTAAGCATAAACTCTAATAAAATATTTCACTTCTTCATCTTCTACCTCAGATGTACCTGAGGGTAATATAATAAAATATGCATAAGTTGTTTCTAAACAATTTAAAAACCAATTGGTTGGGGTCAACTTTGACTTCTGAATACAGGCTTGTGTTAATTCTTTATACATATTCATTAAATATGTAGTTCAATTACTAACACTTAAAGATGTCATCAAACACAGGATAATTCATGCTATTTTAATCATAAAGATGCTTCTAAATGCAGTGCAAGTAAATTTATTCCTCATTAACAACTCTGTCATTTTGAAAAATCAGAATATTCTTGTATCTAAAATATTGTGCTTACAAGATCTGTGCATAATTTTTTCAGTGTTGTAACGAAAGGAGCACTGAGAATCTGGTGGTTTCTCCCCGAGTCATCTTCCTACTGAGTAAATATGATCATGTTATTGTCCTCATTTGGTGGTACTCAAATTTCAGTGCAAAGTTTCAGCATCGCCTAGAAGGCTCGTGCAAACAAAGAATGCTGGTCCCCTGCATAGAGTTTCTCCTTTAGTGTGTTAGCACAGGAGGTGAAAAATGTGGGGAGCACAATTCGAGAACCATTGGTTTATATATACACCTCTGCAGGCTCTGAGCCCAGCAGCATTGATGTCACCAGAGAGCTTGTTAGAGATTTGAAACCTTAGTGTCTACCACAGACCTTCCGAATCAAAGTCTGCATTTAAAAAGACCCTTGCATGATCTCTATGCTTAGTAAAGTTTGAGGAACACTGGTCTAAGTTCTAATCCTTAGCACAATAGATAGGGCTCTTTGATATCTGGCCCCACACCTCGCTCACTGAAACTATTTTTCCCACTTTCTTTATATGTCTAACATACTAGCCACTCTTCCTTGATTTTTCTATGCTCATATGGTTTTGAGGTTTTAATGCTATTCCATTTACCTGGACTAACTTTCCCCCTTCTTTGTTTGATAGGTTTAATTCATCCTTCAATACCTGGCTCAGGTATACTCATCTGTGAAACTTATCCTAACTTTTTTTATAAGACTATTCCTTGCTTTTCCATCCTATCACTTATATCATTGTATTGTAAACATCTATTTAATTGTATATTCTTTCCCTTAAGCTATAAGCTCTCTGACAGCAGTGATATATCTGAATAGCTTCTATAACCACAGTCAAGCATAGAATAGGTGTTCAATAAATATATCCTAAACAGGTCAACTAATTGTGACACTTTGATTAAGTCACAACTTTTTTTAGTCTCAGTTTACTCATCTGTAAAAAAAGGTGGGTGGACTACATAAATCTCTAACTGCCTCCCCTCCATCAAGTTTACTGTTCTCTAGATAATTCCAAATTATTTAAATATTTCTAAAAGTATTTATTGAGCAAATACTGAGTACTGTGCAACTGGCTATAGACAGGACAATGACTGTGGACACTGCTCTTGTGGTCTTTTCAATCTGATGAAGACAGACAGTGTATAAACAATTTAAGTAAACAACTTATTTTCAACTGTTTTAGTGTTTATAAAATAATATGAAAGGTGTAATAGCTATATAAAAGAGAAAATTAACACAAGCTCTCCTTACATTCTTTGCATTAATATTTCATTAACCCAAAACAAAAAAGTAAATTTATTAACTTTGTGCAGATGCTTCTTAGACTATATCTTCATGGGTCCAAAAAATCGACTGAACTGATAGGCTCTAGAAATGGGCTAGACTAGCACCTTCTCTGATTCTTGGCTCTAATATGCCTTTCTAAGTGAAATGAGCTTTAAATGCAGCAAACAATGTGGAAACTATACTAAATAAATGTGGCAATGACAAAGCTATTGTACTCAATTCTATGGGATAAGCATGTGGCCTGCCTTCAAGATGTAGTCCAGCTTAGTGGAAGAGACACCGAATCAGGCAGTCGGAGCCCAGGCTTCAAGTTCTGAGTCTACTGTGAAAAGCTGAAGTCTGGGCCTCAGTTTTCTCAATCATGGAATAACAAGAATGAATTGATGCTTTGCAAATTCAAATATATTGCCAGGGACTCAGAAAGCTGCCAGCCTCTATGTCAGACAGTGATGATTTTTAGAGAATGTTATTGGGTTCAACTATTCATTCTGAATCACTTGAGTACATTAAATGGTCTCTTTCCATTTCCCCACAACTCTCCCTTCTGGCTGATGGGATTGGAAGGTTTCTGAACATACAAGAACAGGTTTGAGCCTGAGATCCAGCTACACTGGGACAGACTGTGGCAAAACAGAACAGGATTTTTTTCTCCTTCCTCCGATATATTCTTCATTTTCAGTACAAGCTTGGCTAAGCTGCCATTCAGCAGTTGCAGGAAGAGATATATCATCTGAAGAAACCGAGCCAAATATTTGATTTGGATGATTATGCTGCAGGTGTCTCATCAGGACTGCAGTGCCTGGATTACTAATTATTTTTCCTCAACTTAGTGCCTCTTGCAGGGAACACAGAGCATGGTAGGAATGATGAGGAATGGCTTTAATAAATGAGGTCCTGGACAGCTAATTCCACAAGCTGGTTGTAGAAGCAGATATGGCAAAGACACTACTATCAGTGTGCAGAGGAGAGGGGATCCCCACCAAACAGAATGAGAGAAGTAGTAATAGAAACTATGTGTAGCCACGTCACTCGGCTCAAAGGAAAACAACCGTTTGTAAAGTTGCTCACGACCATATACTCCTTAGGCAGGCACTTGTATGCCATTTGGAATACTTCAGTTTTTATATACCTTTTAGCATCTGGTGGCATGGAAGAGCTTATGTAGCTTTCCCAGCAGTTCGGGTCTACTACAGTAACAGTGCAGTTTTATGTCTGTAGTTATTTCGCAGCATTTATGTTCACTATTCTATTTTGGCCCCTCAATGAAGTGGGAGACATTTAATTATCTTGATTTTGACAAAGGAAAATTACAAGGGCTTAGTGAGATTAAATGATTTGTATATAGTCATGCAGCTAGGAAATATTAGGACCTCGGCTAGGTTCTGAACTTAAGACTGGGTGTTTCCCATGTACTATATATATTTTTAAAAATTTTTATTAAAATATAGCTAACATACAATATTGTAGTAGTTTCTGGTGTATACCATAGTTATTTAATAGTTTATCTATCTACCTAAAAAAGTGATTGCCATAATAATTCCAGCAATCACCTAACACAGTACAACACTAATACATTATTCCTATGTGCTATCTTGCTTTACTCAAACTGTAAGAGAGTCTCACAGCTCATTTGTTAAGCATGTACTATAAGAGAGGTGGAGAGATGAGCGGGGGAGGAGGTTTGCTCCCATGATAGCCAGTGGGCTTCCAGCTTCTAAGTTCATGCACTACATTAGTTCTTCTAGATTTGTCTTTACAAAATGGCTGTGTGTACATGAATGAGCATGAACCTGTCGCTATTTCTAGAAAAAAAAATGATTAAATATAATCTATACATGATGATGTCCAAATTTATACCTTTAGCCCCAATTTGTTTTGAGATTCACATGCATATATCTAGCTGCCTCCTAGACTTGTCTCCTATATAGTCAATGAATCCAAAACTGCAAGTGTACTTTCCCTCATAGCCTCAAACCTGTCTCTTTTCCTTTCTCTTTGTTAATGTCACTATCACCCACCAACTTTCTCAAGACAGAAAACTAGTGTTATTGTTATTCTTTTCTGCCACTCAACCTATCTGTTATATCTTCCTGGAAGGATCAGCTTCATGGGCGTGTAATGAGTGTAGTCACACAGGGTTCTGTGCTCAGAAAGACCTCATGCTTAGAGTTTAATGCTCTGCAATTGCTGTCCTGAAATTTTTAATAATTTTTTTAAATTTGTGTTTTACAAGAGAAGTTTGTTAGGACAATGAAGTTGTCTGGATGGAGTAATGGTGTGGCCATGTTCACCCACCCTTGAGTGACAGGGCCAGGACCCAAGCTCTTGTAAGGATCTCCACATGCTTTGCAAATATTCTCATTCCTCATGGAGAAAGACATTAAATAGCAGGTAAAACATACTATGACAGGTTGAGAGAGACTACAGGAAAAAAAAAAAGCTTTTTTTCTGCTTTTTGAACAAGGAACCTACCATTTTCATTTTGTTCTGGGCCTCACAGATTATGTAGCTTGCTCTGCTAACCAGTTATAAAGTCTTAAAGATTCCATCCTCTCTCTCTCTAAAAAGAAGAAATCTATTGAATGTCTTTGAATGTCTGAAATCTGTTTTCTTCCATTCTTATTGACACTTTTGTGGTTCAAAAGATTAATTTCTTTCACTCAAATTATTACCACAGCCTCTTCTCTAGACTTCTGGTCTCTAGTTTTGGCTCCCTCCTTTGGTGCTCTCTTTTACATGATGTCACCAGAATCATCTTCCTAAGTAACAGCTCTCATTCTATCACCACTGTGAAATTACCTTAACTCCATCCTAAATAGCTCTCTACTCCTATAGGAATAAATGTAAACGTCCTTAATAAAGCTTAACACAGTTGTTTGCTACCTGTAATGGGTAATTTTATACCAGTCTAGATGTCACTGTGAAGGTATTTATTAAATGAAATTAACATTTAATTTGTAGACTTGAAATAAAGCAGATTGCTCTCCATAAAGTGGGTAGGCCTCGTTAAATAGTTAAAAATTTTAAAAGAGAAAGAATAATATTCCTCAAGAAAGAAGCGGTACTCCATACTGCCTGCGGACTTGAGTTGCAATGTCAATTTTTCCCTGGGTCTCCAGCCTACAGGCTAGCCCTGCAAATCTCTCTTTCTCTCTCCCTCTCTCTCTCTCAAATTCCTTGAAAGTACCATGTTTCTCTTATCTCTGAAAACTTGCCATTTTTTTTTAAATGAAATATTCATCTTCATTTTTCTCCAACTTATTAGTACATACCTCAAATTCTAGGTTTTACACCCCTCTTATATTCACCCAATCACTGAGTATTACCCTATTCTTAGATATAACATAATATTTTATCATATTCTTGACTGTGTCCTTTATTGGACTCTCATCTCTATGAGGATAGAAACTATGTCTATTTTGTTCAGCCCTTTATCCCCAACACAATACAATAAGTAGCTGGCTCATAAAAGAAACTCTCGGATAAATGAAAAAATTGAATAAATGAATCAATTAAAAGGAGAAAAACTTTGCATTGTTAGAAAGAATGACAAATTCACACATGTGACATTAATATGACACCTAGATACCAAGCTTTCATAGACACCCTTTACTAGGTTGTGTTTTGAGGAGACACTGGTAGAATGGATAGTGCTCATTTAAATTTTAACCTGAAAAAAAAAATGGATCCTACACTAATTGCTTGATCTATTTTAAGGCCTGAGGGTAGATGTGGAGCAACATTAAAGGATTAGATTGTAATTGATGGTCTGTGAGGAATATCATTAATGATTAAGAATCAAATCTCCAATGTTTTCTTTGTGCCTGGAGTACTTGATTATGGATCAAAGAAAATTCACAAAACATCAACTAATAATCATATTCTCTGGGAAGATAAAGAGATACATAAATATCATAGGAAAGGAGAATCTGAAGTACTAGATTGTTATTTAAAAAAAATAAAAGAAAAAGAAAACATGCTCCAAATGGAGTCACTTGTGCTAAGTCCATATCACTGAAGTGAGACTTAATACCTAACCTAATTGCAGTTTTAGTCTCTCCCAAAAGCTTATTCTTAACTAGCCCATCTGGAATTTCCTGGTCAGTACTACTGAAGTAATCTTCCTGATAGATGTATGTGCTTCCCCCAAAGAAAAGTGATTTTGCTTAAACAATCTACTCTTTGTGAGACATTTTCTTTTTTTTTACTCCTTTTTGCCTAAAAAAAGCCTTACATTTTATAAAATTCTTTGGAATTACTTTCTATTTGCTAAATGGGATACTGCCTGATTTAAAAATCTTAAAATTTTGTTTTTTAGCAAACTTGATGACAGGGCTGGGTTCCTGAGAAAACTGGCAGAAGCTGGCTAAGGGTAAGAATTTTCACCAGTCAGATCTCTGTCTGTGCTACCCAATAAAGAGAGAGGAAAATAAAATGTTTTTTTGCACCCTCTTTGGGGATACTTCTTGAGTCTAAAAAGTTGTTAAATATTGGCAGAAATACTACTTCTCTCAGCTGAAACCTGACAAGATATTCAAAAGGATTTAATAACTTTATGATCAGAAATGTGGCCATATTGGAAGCTGACATTCAAAACCTGATAGAAAAAAATTTTAGGCCTCCCCTCCTTGCGTTAAATGTACCCAGAGGAAAAGAAAAACTTTTTAAAGCCCTTGTAAATAAATTTATGGGTTAACCAAACTATGATGTCATTTAAGTTGCAACTCAATTATTTGAGGAATTAAAAGCAACTGTCCTTTTCTTAAAATCTTTGCAAAACTGGAGATGCACCGTAACTTCAGATACAGTTTAAAGTCCAACTATTCCTTTTACCAGTCCCAAAACTTTCCCTATTTATCTCAAAAGGTTTGTAAGTATTGTAATTATATTCTGGCCTTTGGAAACCAAAGTCCTTCTTGGAGGAAGTTGTGTTCTTTCCCAGTGACTTTGAGATGCAAATGATCTACAAACTTCAAGGAGGTGATTCTTAACCAAAGGAGAATGAAAGGGAGAAAGATTATTTAAAATTTACGTGAATAAAAAATTATGTGTCTTCTCCATTAATATTAGTAAAAAGCTTTAGCCATCTGAACAGGAAAACTTAACTTATTCCAAATGCTAAAAAAAAATTTGTATTCAACTTCTTTTATAAACTAGTGAGTTTTGTATTATTGTACCTCACTCATGGCTCAAATTTTAGAATGAAAGCTCTGAGATCTCTATTTGCATCTATCTGTATGTTTTTGTTTATATATATATATATACACATATATATGTATATATATATATATTTATGAATGTGTATATATACATATATGTGTGTGTGTGTGTGTGTGTGTACACACATACACACACACATACATACATACATACATACAGCACATCACAGATATATGGTATTTTTCTATCTCTGGATGGTATTGCCAAAATTAGTTTGTAAAAGAGTTGTATTTAATTAGCTCAAAGATAATTAAGTGCTATATAAATTAAACCCTCAGAAATATAATAGAAACTAACCCAAATGTTTATCAAGTCATGTGATCTAAAGTAATTCTTAGTAAATGAAACGTAGTTTAAGTGTTTTGGTTTAATTAAAATATCTTCAGGATTAACAGCATAAAAGTAACAGACGTATAAAATGTTTATTTTTACCTACGTTTAGTAAAAGTCCAATTAGTTTATGTTATCTCTGTTACAAAATTTTTAAGCAAGAAAAGTAGCTTGAGATGATGAATGACTGTCTAATGTCTCTAAGTTTCTGTGGGAAGTTTAAACATAATTGCTAAGAAAAAGTAAATTAAATTGATAAAAATAAGTAGAATAAAAGATTTTTAGGTGAGCTTTGCAAAAAGTTTCCCCAAGTCCTATTGGTAACCTGAAGCCCTAAGGTTTTGCTAAGTTAAGTGATAAAAATTCATTGAATAGTTAAATCACTTCTAAATAGGATAAAATACTGAATCATTAATTACTGATTAATTAGTAATTATGAATTATTTTTCACTTCTTGTTGCCAAAAAATTTAAAATATATGAGTTTATTAGTGAATATAGCTTGTGCCACATTGAGAAATTTACTATAAAAAGGCATGTTTTTTTTAATATAAAATGTTTTTTAAATTTCTTAAGTGAATGAGTTTTAATATCAAAAATAAACAGATTTAAAATTAAAATTTTGTTTTATTTTTCTGTTAAAAGCACAGAATTTTCTTGGACTATTGGTGTGTCCTTGATAAGAGATTATAAAGGATTTTTCTTTGCCTTTTAAAACAATCTGCCTAGAAAATAAATATTCTGTATTTTGTCAAAATAATTTTCTATGCTGTCTTTACCAGGTTTTTAATTATTTAAGAAAGCTGAATCTTCTCTATTAAAAGAGGTAGTTATTTATTTAAACTATTTAACTCTCTGTATATGCCTGTATAATCTTTAATTGTCACTATAGTAAATAGATAACTAGGTGTTGTTTCACAGTGATTTATGACCCTATTTGACCACGTTTTTAAAAATTTTTTGAGATTTTTTACAAATTTCCCCAAATCACATTCTAAATGAAATCTCTTTGACATCACACTAACTTTGGAATTTTCCAGAGGGATCCTAATCATCTCAAAAGATTTGTTCTCTCTCCTTATAAAAAGGGAAATGTTAAACTAATTAGGCAAATTTGATATATTAAATTACATGGGAAACATTGTCAACTAAGAAGTAATATAAGCCTTTATGTTGTGTTTATATAGGTATATGTTTTAAGTACTCCAGAAATTGTGTAAAATTCTTGGAAATATGATATGTTCCCATATAATATTATTAGTCATAACTCTAGTTATTACCTTAAAATGTGTAGCACAGAAATAATCAAAGTTCCTTATAAATTTTACTATAATAAACTCTCATCAGATCTTTAACAATGAGCATTTTTAAGTCTTTTGTCATTCACAAAGAGTTATTGTTTTAAGTTGGAGCTTTGCAAAGGTGTTCTTACAAGGTACTTCATCTTCAAGTAGATTCTTGGAAAAGACTTTGACAAGATTTCTGATAATGAAGATAATAAAACTGAACTGAGTAGGAATTTCTAGGAATTTCTAGTGGAAGAAACTAAATTCAATCAGAAAAAGAATTAATAACATGGAACTAAATAAACTAAGAAGGATGAATATAATATTTAGGAAATATGACTTATCCTTTAATGTTTTACTTTTCCAGATTTAAAAAAAAAACACTTTTCTCTTAAGCTATCTATGACACTCAACAATTTGGTAAAGTATAACTTTGTAAATGAAGATGAAACATTTGCTTTTTCTCACTACCTGATCCCTCCGGAATTCAGAAATTCTTGAATATTCTTTTTATGGCAATACAGTTAATTATTTGCATACATTCAGTCAAAATCTGTTATCCTTATAACAGGCCTTGGAAAGATCAACCTGGTATAATTGTCAAATCTTACTTCTCTAAAGTGACTTTTTCTTTTCTCTTTTTTCTTGATTCAAACTGGCCTTGGGCTCACTTGTTTCTTTTCTTTCATTGTTCTTCTGCATAATACAAGACTATTCCTTTAATCATTAAGCCCTTAGATCAGCAACACACAGTCTTAGGAACAAAGCTTCAGGTCCCAGGACCACAAAGAGTTTCAGTCAAACTAAAGATAACATCTTGCAGCTCTACACTCATGAAGGCAGAACAACCCTACCAGCTTCCCCTTGAAACTAGACAGAACTAAGCCATGAATGACCTCAGGACCTGAGTCTATGATCAATTGCCTCCTAGCAAAGACCAATCAGTAGCACCCATGACCTCAACTGTTCTTGTCTCCTGTCTTGGAACCATTTCCGTAAATAAACTTCTACTTTCTTTGCTGCAAACTCCTGTCTGTGTCTCTTTTGGCTTTGATGCATACAGGCAAAAAGAATCCTTTGAGTTTGGTAATTGCTGGTACGTTGTTACAAGGTAACAATAAAGCAGTCTTAACAAAAGCTTATATAGTCAACCACAGTTCTTGTTGCATTTATGTAAATAATCAAGCCAAATCCAATGTAAATAAATTAGTTTTAGTGCGATTATCCTTGGGAGGGGGCGGAAGAAAGAAATGGGGATAATTGCAGAGAGAAAAATTATGTTTACACCTTTGTCAATATTAGATTGTAATCCTGTTAATTGTCTTTGAGGTTTTGTTATGTATCTGTAAACTGAACTGGATTCTGAACTCTAGTTTCCAAATAAAATCTGGTGACAAGTACACCAAACATTGGAAATTATCCTGCTTATAATAATTATTATAATCTCCCTGCCACAGTATATTCTTTCAATAGTTTAAACGCATCCTAGAAGTCACTGACCACAAAGCAGATGATCTCTCTAAGACTGGAACACCAGAAAATATGAAACAAACGAACCAAAAAACAAAGAGATGACCAACTTAAAGTTTGTGAACTTTAGTTGTGAAGTTATTCATGAAGTTGTGGCCACAGAGATTAAGCAAAAAAAAAATTGTGTGTGTGTGTGTGTGTGTGTGTGTGTGTGTGTGTGTGTGTGTGAATACCACACAGAAAATGGACAAAACAAAGAATTTTAGAGCTGTAGCTTGGAATGGTGTTAATGCATTAAATTATGATCACACTTCTCACTCAGGCGAAAAGTCTGAATAAAAACGTGGGGTGGGGGGAATTGTTTATAAAAAAGAGACAAACAGGCCCCTAATGTGTTAAGCTTATATCACCAAACCAAGACTTAATACCTAACCTAATTGCAGTTTTAGCCTCTCCCAGGAATATAATCTTAACCAGTCCATCTGAAATTTCCTGGTTAGCACTAGTGAGGTAATCTGCTTGATAGAGCCCTACCCTTCCCCAAAGAAAGATGATCTGGTCTGGAATAATCCACTCTTAGCTAGAAACTTCCTTTTTTCTGCTCCCTTCTACCTACAAAAGCCTTACATTTTGTACAGCTCCTCGGAGTGCCTCTCTATTCGCTAGAATGGATACTGCCCAATTCATGAATTGTGGAATAAAGCTAATTTAATCTTTAAATTTACTCAGCAGAATTTTGTTTTTAAACAAGATTTAGTTCCTGTTGTTCATTCTTGACAAGTCTGGAACTCAAATAGCCATTTCCTTATGTTAAAGAATCATCGATGCTGACGGAATCAGCGGTACATGTCAATCACCAACATAGCCAATGACAGCTATTCACAAACAGCCCCAGAAGGTGGAGCTTAAGATGATGCCACAATCCCTCCTGGATCCAAAGAAGGTGCTGGTGACCTGGCATTGATTTTGTTTTTTTGTCCTGGAGCCATTTTCCAAAGAATTATTGACACAGGAGAAAGAGATGAATCAACTTCTATAGTTCCTTTAAAAATAAGGCTTCCCTCTAAAATATATTATTTTGACCCAAGGAAGTGAGTTCTAGGCCCCTGAGAGTCTGACCCTAACCCTGCCTTTTGGTCGAGGTGTAGTGTGAAATGGTATGGTCAGTGGCTTGTGAGATGCAAAGTTACTTTCAGTTCAACAGCGACACCTTTCCTCCCTTCTGCCGCTGTTCTGTGACTGCCTAACTCTCACTATGTAATAAATAGGTTTGCTACTTCTGCTGATAGAGCCACAAAGGCAATCACCCCCTTTCTGAGTCTCCCTCCCCATCCATACTTCACCCCACAGGCTGCCTGGCAGAGGCAGGGGGCAGGATGCACTGTGTAATAAATTCCATCCACTGCTGAGCTGAAGGATAACAGATGGATAGGTTTCCTTATGCAATTTCCACTTCACTTGGTTTGGGTATAAAATAGCAGAAGGGTGGTTTCTTCTTGTGTAATTTTCAAACAGATGAAACCAGAGGGAGGGTTTGCGAGGTTGGGAAGACTTGACTGTCCTTTAGAGAAAGCCAAATGAACAGGATGCCCTGAAAACCCTGTGAAGGATTCAGACTTATTTTTGCTGTTAGATAGGAGTCAGTTCTTTCATCCAAAGCTGACTGCTCATCCCTACCAGGCATGGCAAAGGAAACGATCATAGGAGGCCAGGCAGTCTGTTGTTCACGTTGTTATACTGTTATAGTGATTGCAGAACAAATTCTCAGGGTGGAAAAAAGGTATAATGACAGATTGTGTGATTATACCCATACTTATAATTAAGCTGTTACAATACAGACAAGCGCCTGCTCTCTAATGTCACCAACAGAAACCTCTTTGCTTGGAAAGAAAAGTGACTCACTCTGGCAATTAGAAGGAGTTCCCTACAGGACTTCATTTTCAAACCTTATGAACATTCCAGTAGGAAGATATGTCACTTGCTTGAATTACAGGAAAAAGTACAGAGATCTAGAAGCGACCACCTGATCTTTAGGTACAGGATGAGGTACTGGTTAAAGAAGGAATTATCACCATCACAAATAACCTCTTTACAAATGACAAAGACTTGGCTCCTGCAAAGCACTTTACCATGGTATTTATATCCAAGTCCATGGGGCAAGTTGGATTTGTGGTTTCCATTTTAGGACTCAGAGAAGAGAGGGAGAGGAGATACCCAGCAGGCAAATAACAAGTTGATGTCCAGCTGGGACTCTTGGCCACCTGCCAATATGGCTACTTCTTCTGGTTGTCACTTGCCATGTGGTAAAGTGGGTGGTTTCTGCTTGAATACTTCTCAAAACCTTAGACTGGGCTGAGTTGAATTTTCTTCTAGTAACTTTGAACATTTTTCACTTTAAAGGGAAAGAAAGGAGTTTATTCCCACAAATCTCTTCTACTTACTCCTCTTTGAATACTAGGTCTTATTTCCTTTTCTCTGGCAGCCATCTTTCCTGCTAGACACTGCTTCAAGACAGTCAACCACTCTCACCTGCAAATATGTGTGTGGGGTTCCATTTAAGTGTTCCATAATGCAATTGATGCAAACACCCTTCAGAGATAAATGCATTCCTCTATGTAGCAGGCAGCTGTCATGGGTTTGCACACAGAGCTCCTCTTTCTCTGGTAAGGTGCAAACTTGGAGAAGACTTTCACTCAAGGGAGGACTCATTATTAGACAATTATTTTCACTTCACTGGTGGTTTTTTTAGAAGTCGAGTAAACTTTCTGTGTGCTGTTTTCTTATCTGCAATTACAGGTAATACCTATCTACCTCCATAGAGACATCTTAAAGACTAATTAGTTAATGATGTTTGTGAAGTGTCTTGAAGACGCAAAGCACAAAACAAGTGGTAAGAATTAATAATAGTGTATTCACATAAAAATAATTCTTAGGTGCCAATGCTTGAGAAACTCATCATGAATCATTTTTATAAACACAAAGAACATATGATGAATACCAAATATTTCTGAGTTAAAAAATAGTAACCACTTGGTTGAAATGTTGAGGGGGGAAATGGTGAAATAATTACATAACAGGGTAAAGAGTTACTGGGAAAAAATATCAAAGCGAGAGGGAAACAAACAGGGATCTTTGGGGTGGCCATTTCCTGATGTTCCTAGAGAGGACATTTGACATTTTTCTTGCCCCACATTCCTTCCTTCTCCTGATGTTACTAATACCTCTATCCACTTCTCCCATAATCTGTCTAGTTTGAATGAGGATGGCCCATGGTCTACACCTTTACCTGTCAATAAATTCTGCCTCTTTGATCAAAGTGATTTGTTCAAGGACTGTTGTGTGACACTTGTAGCTTGAATCAGAGAACCCCCCCCACCCCCAGCACTTGTGTTAAAACTGGTGATAACAAAACATGCAAGATAAGAGGCACCAGGGGAATTGTACAATAGCAGGGGAGAAATTGCACAAGATTGAGGCCAACCCAAATAAAGGACACAATAAGGCACCAAGTCCTGATATAAACTCATCTGAGTTCTGTATTCCTTTGGGCCTGAACTTTCAATCACATGAGTCAATAATTTCTTACAAACAGAATTTAAGTTAATATTAAGTTTGGGTTTTGGTTTCTAGTAACTGAAAAAAATCTTAACATATAATTCTCATCAGCCTTTTACTTGGAATTTTACTTCCAAATTAAAAATAACTGAAACTGTTTGATCCATTGAGCTTTCTTTTTACCACTACTTTTTCTTCCCTATGAAAATCTAATCTCATGAATTATTCATGCATGGATAAAATCCTCACTGCTCATCCACTATGAGCAAGGTGCTAGGAGAGATACAAAGAAAACAAAGATGTGGTCCCCATTTTAAAAAAGTTATGATCTAATTTGGGGCATATAACATGTATTAAAAGCATGATAATGTATATTAAAGGGGGTCTCAATCATTTATTTGAGGGTTTTCAGAGGTGAGAATTATTACAAATATTTGGAAGGGGGTTTATGAAAACAATGGGATCTAAGTAGAGACTTAAACATTTTGAGAGGATAGTAGAGGCAGAGATAGAGGCATAAGCATCCCAGCTCAAAGGGACAGTGTGAGTGAGGGTGGGACAGGGGAATCTTGGACAGGGAATGGTGGGATAGTGGATGGACCATAATCTTTGAAAAGCCAATAAGAAGAAATGTGGTTGGAAAAATTAATTTATACCAGATTGTGATGGGTCTTTGCACCAGGCCTGGAAATTCAATTTTCCCTTGAATAGCAGGAATCTATGGAATCTTATTGCCAGAGAAGAAAGATGATTATAACTGCACATGGATTGAAAAGGAGAAGAAATGATAGTGACTGAGTTCTATTTGATGATTACTTTAATATTATAGGTAAGAGATAATGAGCGCCTCAACTGATTACCAAGTGAACTGATTTTAGCTAGTGGATGTGAAAACAAAAGAACTTCATCTGGAAAATGCAAAGATGTCATGCATGAATAGAAGTAAGAAATATAGGAAGAGCTATGTATGTGAGTGATGTAGCTTTGTCTTCTTAACTCTCCCAGAATTCCCTTCCCTGTATGGTTTTGGGTGAGTGTTGGTCATAAGACATATGTCTCATGAGCATTGTAAATGGAAGTGAAAAAGAAGCATGCCTTTTATGTTCTGAAGTTTTGTGCAGAGTGACAGGAACAGTGACAACTCATGGGTGTCATTCCCAGTCTGCTGGCTCACCTTGTTGGTGTGGGGCTAAACCTAGACATACACCTTCTCCTGCTCTTAAAGGATCTCCTCTGCAGCTTCTTCAAGGCCCAGGCCAAGTGAAAATGTGGTTATGGAGAAGGGCACCAACTTCTGCTTCAAATGAGTCAAGGCAGAAGTTGGAAGCAGTGAGAGGCTGATGTGGGTTCTAGTTCATCCTTGTGGATATCATTGTCCTTGATCATATCCAACCTTCTTTTCCAACTGCTAATCTGACTAACCCCTAGGATTTCCAGCTCTACACCAGGAACTGAAGCAACAGTGTTGTAGACATTTCTCTACCAGCTCTCAGGATTATGGAAGTTCTCATCTCCACACCACATCCTTTATTCTACATGTACACATAGTGGTTTTGCTTCTCTGACTGAACCCTAACTGATTCAGTGGGTTCCACAAATATGAATCCATTCTCTTTAAACCTGTGGAATGTGAGATATTGGTGGCATATTGAGGTAGAAATATATATTGCAGATATTTGGAATAATGGACATGGATTTTTGAGAAGGTGATCAGGATTAGAGAGAGAAACCAGACAGTCTTATGAATTGATCAATCAAAGCTAGAACATCGGATGAAGTCTTGAAAAGAGAGCATAGACAGAGAAGAGAAGGTGGCCAAGGACAGACCTTTGGACAGCATCAATACTGCCATCTAGATGGAGAAAAAGAGGAAGTTAATAAAGAGGCCAAATGGGACAAGGAGAGCACATTTATAAAACTCAAAAGAAAAGGTCTCTGAAGAAAGTGGTTGTGCAAAATTATAGCATGGAGGGCAGGTACTCTCTTTTTTTTCTATTGTTAAACTGAGCTTTAAAGAGAGAACCTTGAACATTATTTACTTCAACTTTCTCATTTTTTAGGAGAAAGAACGGAGGCCCCTGAGAGCTTTCTTGAGGTCATGAGCTAGTTTGGGCAAAACTAGAAAGAAAATCCAGTTCTCCTGTTTGTGTTTGAAAGATCTTGCTACTATACTATTCTTCCTCCTCTTGTTTATGATGCTGCTAGAATCAGTGTGACAATATTGGAAAATACCGAGTCCCCTGAAGGAAAGATTTAATGATAATGCTGACATAAATTTCAATATTATCTTGTCTCCAAGGTGCACAAAGCACTTTAAATAGATTATTCTTTCTCAAGAGTTGTCAACCATAGGAAGGTAGCAAATACATTTATTTTTCTTTTCCAAACAGAGAAACTGAGTCATGCTGAGGTAACTTTCTTTGTGCAATGACTATAGTGCACTCTGATGATAAACACACCTTAAATGCTTTCGACAAGGAGGTTACATGAACATCATTGATGTTTCCATGCTTGACAATTATTTTTTGAAAGAATAGTCTCCCTACTGCACCTCCCTACAATTACAACAATAATTGGGTGGTTGGTGAAATGGTTAATAGAAATGACTCCTCAAGATAATTTCTTTACGTCTTTTTCATCGATAGCTTCAGCAACATCTGCACACAAATGTACTGGAATAGCAAAGCAGCGATGGATCAGATTGGGTTTCATCTCCTGAACAGTGATTTGGATATTTAGTTAAAATTTGCTTCCTTATCAATGGTGGTGGATCAGATGAAGTGAAATGAACAAGGAATAAGAGTTGATGGTGTGAAGGAGAACTAGAATCTAGAGAATACCAGCCTGGGAATAAAAATGAATTGTAAGGGTTACCACATGCCCAACAGCTGCATCCATTTTCCCTGACTGACTTTTATATTTATCAGGCTATATGAGATTTGTGGAGAAATGGCATGTTTTAAGTTCTTACTATGTGAGAGGTACTTTGTTATTTTTACCAGGTACTATACATATGATACTTAAGGGTTTCTTTTCCTATTACCTAATTATCAGTCTATCTATCTACATAGTTAACTTACAAAGATAGAAGACAATTAACAAAAATGCACAAGTTTAGTAAGAAATGTAGACTAACAATCAATCAGACAATGGAGGTGCTGTCTCAAGAAGGGCTTCCTCTCAGCTAGCACAAAATAAAAGCCCATGGACAAAGGCAGGCCACCCCTTTGTAGCTGTATCAATTTCCTTTGTTGCTTGAAGCAGTTTACTGCTGTTCCATGTACACACTGTTCCATGTACACGCAGTTCAGCAGTCGTCCCCTTGCTGTGTTTCTGAGAGGGGAGGATTGTAATCACCTCTGATGGGTCCTGTCCCTTCCTCTCTCTCCTCCATCTTGTGTGTCTGAAGTTCAGACTGCCTTTTGTCGTTTGTGCCAGTGGAATTTTCAAAAGCAAGAATCTCGCTTCCTTTGGCCACTCGGAAAGCATACAGTATATTTGATGTCTGAAACATCAAACAGATGCTTGTGCTCACAGTGCAGAAATAATCACAGACAAAAGAAGAGTATGGCCATGTGGAGAATACAAAAGAAACCGGGATGGGAAATTACCAGTCAAGTCAAAGAAGTGACCTTTTCACCAACCCAGTTCACCCGTGAGAAATAGGAAGTGTGAGGCTCAAGAATCTGCTCAGTGCACTGCCCCTGGCCACCCTAGATGGCGACATGCCAAAGGAGGCCGGTCTCCTCCTGAATCCTTAGTTGTACCCCTTTATCTTCTTTGCAAGCAGAGCCTTGAGAAGTCTGGTAAATATTCCTAAAATTGGGTGCGGCCATTTAGTGGTAAATACATATATGCATACTCCTCATGTCCAGGTCTCCCTTTTTACTAATAAAAGCCAGGCTACTCAGTGTCCGGAGAAGCAGAGTTCAATGTTCTTCGTCCCCTCCTTTCCCTTACTGCTGGGCTCACAGAAAGGCACAGGAGTCGACAGGAATCTGTGGGTGGGTTTTCCTCTCTAGCATCTGGCTTCTGGCCACTCTCTCTCACCCCCATCTGCTTGTCCTTTCCCCAACATGGCAGCTGGTTCAGTGACGAAGCCATAAGAGTTAAGGGGTGAATTAATTGGAAGAGGAGGGTGGGAAAGCCAGCGCAGAGAAAACGGTGCAAATCAAAGGGGCTTATCTCCTTGGAGGGTTGCTTGTGGGACTGAGTCATGCTCACAATAGCAGTTCAAGTTCACCTTGTGGGAAGGAAAAGAAGTGTTTTAATGGCTCTGTCGTAAGAGGGGAGGAGAAAAAAAGAGGGATAGAAAATCAAAAGAGAGGGAGAGAAATAGAAAGAGAGGTGCAAATCCAAATGTCGATGTGTAGACATTGTGAGGAGAGCCTGCTGGCTGACAGGGTGATTTATTGGATTCTTCCAGTTAATCACTGCCGGCCTGTGGCCAAACGGATCTCCAGCAAAGCTGAAAGGCAGCCGAGGGAAACAGGCTTATAAGCATAAAGCCGCATAATGGTGTTCAATGAAGTGTGAGACTTTTAGTTCAGTCTCGCTGAGCCGGCCGCACCGCCGGAATGTCAAAGAGGGATTGTGGGTGGAAAAATTATGGATTTAAACTGCTAGCTGTAAATGAGGTCAATATGTCTGGTTCATAAACAGTCCGAGCCTATTCCAAGAATGCAGTGAGGGGGAAAATTAGCGTGAAGCCAACACTGTAGACAAACCTCATTGAGATATAATTGCAGCTATAAATACAAGCGAAAAGCTTACCGAGTGCAATAAATATAGACACGCTTTTTTATTCCCCCTTCTTCTTCCTTCTTTGAATCCATGCATTTGTTAAGGGTTGTGCATCCCTAATGCCCCCTTCATCTCTTCCTCCCTCTCCTAGTGACACCCAGTGTTGCAATTAATTGAGTGTTCTTGATCTCCCATTCCATTTTATTCAGGCAAGTTTGGAAAAAATCAAAAGAGCACATCTAAAGCATTTTCTTCCCTTTTGCTTTTCTATTTGAATCAGGTTGAAATGTGTGTGTGTGTGTGTGTGTGTGTGTGTGTGTGTGTGTGTGTTGCGGGGGGAAGCAGGGCTTATTTTTTATGAAGGGCAAAAAAAATCTAAGTAAAAAGCCTTTTTAAACTAATACATCTGTTAGATCATTTGAATCTCGATTTAATGAAGGAACATCAAAGGCACCAGCAGGATCCTATGGGGGGATTCTTTCAAGGGCTACCTGGTCTTGGCTCATGAAACATTGACTCAAAATTAATGTTTTTTTTTCCCCTTCTTCTCCCCTTTTCTTAAACTCCAAAGATTCTCATTACTGTATTTTGTATTTGAGCTCAAAGGACAGAGGACAGACATTAGCAAACTTGCTTCACCCAGTTTAAAAGCCGATACAGTAATAAGTTGAAGTCTAATAGCTCTGGTCAGGCTGTCTTTCCTCCTGAACCAATTGATTTAAATGGCAGTAATTTGTCCAGCGAGGCTAGTCCTGTTTAAATTAAACCCATTAATATAATAGCACAAGTTCTGAATGAAATCCATCTGCAGAAAAGGCTCTACTGGTCAGTAGTTTCATAACTGCCAGAGGATGTCCTGTAACACCCACAATCCTATGACCAGAAATTACAGATTACAGCCAGGACTCTGAAAGGCTCCTGGAGAGGAAGGGAGGGAAGAAATGGGAGTCGGGGTTGAGGGAAGGGGAGAGAGAGAGAGAGAGAGAGAGAGAGAGAGAGAGAGAGAGAGAGAGAGAGAGAGAGAGAGAGAGAGAATGCACAGGATATGAACAAGTTTTAAAGGACATGACCTTGATTATTAGTAATAGTGAAAGGTTAATTGTATTAATAACAGGTAATGTTTCTGAAAAGCCCTCAGCACCCTTTTTCTCTTCTTCCACACTTCCATATCACTAAGGAGGCAATTTTTCCCCTCTAACTGTTCTGCCTAGACCTCATGGCCCTAAAGGACAAAGATAATTTTTTCAATGCAGGTACATAACCCAAAAAAACAAAAATAATGTCTCTAAGCAGAGATTTCTATCTTTACAGCTAAAGGTATATGTGTGTATGTGTGTGTATTTTAGCTTTGGCCTTCAAGACAATGTCCCTGCCACATCTACATTTGGCTCAGAGTCACTTTATTTTAAGGTGGTCCAGAGAGTGAGATTTGGATTTGGGAATCAGGGATGCGGCTGCCATTTTCGTTACTAAGTCTGAGTCAGTGTTTAAACCCCAGCAAATTGTCTTCCATCTGTTCAAAGAGAAGAGATGCTTCCTAAACAGAACAGAGAGAGCTTGAACTAAAAAACTATTTTGGAAACTTTAGCATTTATGGATATTTGAAGGGTGACAGTAAAATAATGCCACACATGTTCACAGGTAGCCAGTGGAAGAAGTCTATGAGCACACTTTATAGGGCACACTTTACTCAGACGCACTCTGAGTCCAACCCTTCAGAAGCCAGTAAGAGGTAGCATGGATCTGACAGCAGGATTAGGGATTAGCAATCTGGAGTTCCAGATTCTAGTTCGCCTCTATCATTTATCAGCTGTGCAGTCATAGGTAAGCAACTTAATTTGCGTTTGTTTTCTCATTTAAATAAAAAGGGGTGGGGAATACTTGCTCTGCGTTTCTTACAGATTGTTGCTTAAATCAAAAGAGAGGCTGCCTGGGAAAGCACTTGGCGATCTATTAAACTTTAAGTATGTGCAAAATATTAGTAGTAGTAGTAATAGCACCAATTTTAGGTTTACTAATAAGGCAGTTCTTATAACTATATTAAATAAGGGAAGATTACATAGACTCATGCAGTCTTTATTGAATATTTATCATATTTGGAACTAAGTGTAGTGTCTTTCACATGTGCTATCGTATTTACACCTCATGCAACCATGTAAAGTAAATATTATCCTTCATTTTAGAGGTGAGAATACTTAAACATAAAGAATTTGGGTCATTCCTTTCTAGTCTTCAAATAATAAACAGTGGAAATAAAATCTGAATTTAATTCTTCCACATCGTTTTAATATTCTTTGAGAATGATGTTTCCCTTTCTTAGAATTGTCACCTTATTTCTTTAGTTAACTATTTGTGTTTAATTTAGCCCACTGGATCTCAATTTTGAATGTGCATTAAATCGCAAATATGGTTATTTGGTCATTTGTTTTCAATAATGATGTTTGGGGCTCGCTCCAGAGTTTCTGAATTGAGAATTCTGTGTTGGCCTCTGAGTGAGAAATGCTGGTTTAGCCTATCAAGAGAGGAAGAATTAGAATGAGTACCCCACTGCTCCTTCCAAACCTTGTGTGTATGTGTGTGTGTGTGTTTTTTTTTTTTGCATGATTAAAACAAACACATATATATGCACACAGAGTTTATAAAAAAGAAAAAGCACAGATTTCTGTGACTGCTGTTATAACTCAGTCCTTCAGGGCAGAACAACAGGATGATGTAGACCTTCCCTAATAATTGCATCCCTTCTCTTAGGTACTGCTCAACTAAGACAACAACACTGCTTATTTTCTTAATGTGGATAACGTGAGGCTACATCACAAAGCATCTGGGTGACAGACATAACCACTACTCAGGTGGTGATGTACAAGAAGTGATGGGCAGGACACTCAACAGGCGACAATGCAGGACACTCGACAGGCGACAATCCAGGAGCAAGAGCAGGGGGCTCACCAATTCCAGGTCTAGCTGCTATTTAGGGGAATTTCTTTGCTGACTCTTTTTTCATCGAGTGATAAACACAGTCCCTATCATAAACAGTTAACACTGTACATGTCCCAGTGTTATTATGCCAGAATTGATTCTTCTCTGAAAAATATCAGTCAAAGAACAACCAGAAATCTAAACAGTTGATCCCTCAGATTTATAGTATACATCATACAGATACTAGTAGTTGGGCAGAATACATATTTTAAATCCATATTTTACCAGTAATAAAATAGGGGATGTGTGACTTGCCCAAAGTCACAAAGCTAAAATACATTATAGGTGAGACATGTTCATCATTAAATATTTACTGAATGCCTACTACATCTCAATCAGTGTTCACAGTCATGGGAAATCCTGTTATCATGGAACTCACATTTTGTTTGGGAAAAGAAGATAACGGCAACAATAACCAAAGGCATAATATATGGGGGTAAAAAATGTTGTGAAGAAAATTAATCAGAGTCTGAGGAAATGGTGAAAGATGCTACTTTATACAGGGTGGTCAAGGATATTCTTTCTGATAAGGTGGCATTAGAATAGACATGAATGAAGCAAGGGAAGTAGTCTGGGGGAATAGAATTTTAAGCAGAAAGATCAGCAAGTATAAAATTTCTGAGGACCTGGTTGTGCTTATCTATTTAGGGTTTCAAATGGAATTTCCTAATCTAAGTTCTGTATTCTTTCAATTCTTCAGTACAGTAAATGAGAATGTCATATATTCTAGCACATGGTATTTTCTCATTGTCTCAATCTGTGCCCATAATCCAGGTGTATAATCAGATTCTCTAAGGAGAAAGCCTACCCATGAAGGTCACCGGGGAAGGAAGAAGGAGGACCAGAAATGACCATGGCTCAGTAGGGAAAGGGGTCATTTTGCTCCCACCTTTCTTCTCTACTATGAGTTACATGCAGCTCATTATAAAACCAGAAAATTTTGCTTCCTTTTACGAGCTTTTCTCCTGGGTAGGTTGGTTTGCTATGGAGCCAATACAGGGGTTCAAAAACCACAGAGAGCCTTAGTTCACAGCCAAGCCTTGGCCACTGCCAAGATCTGGGCTCTGCCATTTGAGGAGTCATGCAAATGTCATCTAAATAGCAGTGGAAATACAGAAGAGTTTCACAACGTTTTTGGGTTAGTTCCCATTGCCTACAAACCACCATCTCCATCAAGAAGCCTTCTTGTTTGGGGAAGCACTGCCCTACTCTATTTTTCACTCCCCAACCTCAGCCACCATTTAAGCCAAAATGCTAAACCAAAAAGCTAGAAAATGCAGAACCTGTGGGTTGACTGTAAAGTAGCAAAGATGTAGTTACATCATGGGTCAGCTTGCCCTTTCCAAAGAACAGAACTATCAAGATGTACTTATGCACACTAATGAGTCTTTCTTTATTTGTCATATACCACCACAAACACCTAATATCAGATTAGAACCAATATTTATAAATATTTGCTTGGAAAATCATGCTTACCAAATCAGATGAGCCCATCTATGCCTTCCAATAAAAGATCACTTAAAACTCTATGCTCCATGAACTGTTTCACAGGAATCTTGCAATATAATCTACATTTTTGGTCTTAGAAGACAGATAGATCCAGTATTCCATCACCCAGATACTCTCTTTGGCTGGCAGAAACTTGTAAAATTGTTGGTACACAGTATCCAATTTTTAAGAACTCTTTTGTTAAAAGAAATCATTCTAAAAATATAGACTATAAGTTTCTTCACCGGCTTTTTGCTGTTTAAAACTCTACATCCTTTCTATCTCAAGCTTCCTGAAAAATTGATCAGGAAAGAACACTCCTAGATTTGCAAAACTCTGCCCTTGCTTGCTCGTACACTCCACAGCTTCAGCCACCATTTAAGCCAAGGGCCTCCAAGACACACAGCTAGGCTTTGTCTTTTCCCCTACCTGCAATTCCTCAAGGCATGTTTGTTTTATTCTATCTCATGTACAGAGATCTGGCTTCATCACATTCCCCAGTTTGCAGTATACTCTCATGACTTGTACATGCAGACTCCTTGTTGTATCTTTCCTCCTTTGCCCTAAACCATAGCTTATACCCTTTCTCTTCCCGCTACTTATCAAGCACCATACTTTATCAGTTTAATACACATCATTTTGTTTAAATATATTTTTGTAGAAGATGAATTGTTTTATGCACACACTTTTAATTTATGTGAATAATATCGTCTACTATATCACAACCCATTTTCGTTTTTTTAACTCAGCATCATTTAAAAAATTAATAGACTTTTTTAGAAGTTTTATTTTACAGAAAAATTAAGTAGAAAGTACA
Source organism: Macroglossus sobrinus (assembly GCA_004027375.1). Classification (NCBI taxonomy): domain Eukaryota; kingdom Metazoa; phylum Chordata; class Mammalia; order Chiroptera; family Pteropodidae; genus Macroglossus; species Macroglossus sobrinus. The sequence continues at coordinate 195,587 of PVKZ01002408.1, forward strand.
GTGTTCCCATATATTTCCTCTCCATCCCTCCCCCCGCCCATGATTACAGATTCCTCTATAATTAACAGCTCATATTAGTGTGGTATATATATTTTTTACAATTGATAAGCTAATATTAATACATTATTATTAACTAAAGCCAATAGTTTGCATTAAGGTTCACTCTTGGTGTTGTACATTGTATAGGTTTGGACAAATGTCTAATGACATGTATCTATCATTATAGTATCATACAGAACAGTTTCACAGCCCTAAAAATCCCCTGTGCTCTACCTGTCATCCCTACTTACCCCTTAGCCACTGGCAAACACTGATTTTTTTCACTCTCTCCACAGTTTAACCTTTTCCAAAATGTTATACATACACTTAGAGTCATAACAGTCTATAGCTTTTTCAGATTGGCTTCTTTCACTAAGCAATATGAATGTAAGATTCTCCCAAGTCTTTTTGTGGCTCGATAGCTCATTTCTTTCTAGCACTGTATAATATTCCTTCATATAGATACACCACAGTTTGTTTCTTCATCCTCCTATTGGAGGATATTGGTTGCTTCCAAGTTTTGGCAGTCATGAATAAAGCTGCTATAAACACACACGCAGTGTGTGAACCTTGTATTTTTAAAGTCCATTCATAATGTTATTTGTACAGTCAACGTACAAACGAAAATGTGGCTATCTGATTCTTCATAGTACTCTGTCTTGTGTGCCCATCACATTTCATTATCCTCTCTTCTAATGATAGGTTTCCATGTTGCTTCCAAGTCTCTGTCACCATGGCTAAGTTGTCATGATCATCCCACATCTCCTTATGGCCTTGTGTAAAAATTTATTTGTCATGTATATATTTGGGAACAGAATGTATTCCTGAATATGTATAGATTTAATTTGACTAGGTTGTATCAGCTTGCTCTCTAAAACTGAGGAAACAGTACTTTTTTCCCAAGCTGGATATGAAAATACCAGGTTTCATACATCTTCACCAGTACTTTCATTGACCAGCTAAATTGTATCATTCCAATGGGTATAAAAAGATACCTTATTGCTCTCTTAATTTATACTTCTCTGATTCTAAGTTTGAGCTTATTAACCATTTGAGCTCCCTCTTCTCTAAATTGCATATGTATGTTCCTTTTAAGCTCTATCCTCTCTACGGACAGTGTGTCCTTGTGGTCATTAAGTAAGTTTACACCCTCTTGCTCTCTGTAATTCCTTTTCTCCCACTGCATGCAGTGAGTCCTTTTACATTTTTCCAATACCCAGTTGTTCCGTGCCAAGGAGATGAATCAGGGCTAACTGGGCCCTGATATGCCAGCCCCAAGTTACTAGAATCATGTTGTAATAAAAACGATTAGAAATGGCATATAGAATTTTGTATATTATAGCATCGATTTTATCAAAAGAAGGTTTAATATAGCAACAGGAGAATATATACTTAATTGCCATTAATTAGAAATGACAAGTTCAGCAAAGTTTTTACAAAGAAACTAAGTTGCCAGTAGATTATGTACAAGTGCCAAGTCTGTTACAGTGTACAACCCCACACATAATATTTATGCCTTGTTTGCAAAGTAAATACACTTTGTTTTACCTCTCTGCTTAGTTATTAATACAGCTGAAGAAATAAAAAGAATTACTGCCAGCTAATTTTTTGGTATTCATGATGCTGTTAAAACTATATTAATTTAGTAAGATTATAAAAGTCATCCATTGATACTATGATATTTTGTTGTGGTACTTTTTAATCCAAGATTTTTTTTTTCTTTTTCAGAAGACTTTCATTTTGAAAATAGGAATTCAAATATTCTAAACTTAGCTTAGCACTTTTGTTTCCCATTTAACTGTCAGTATCTGCTTGTTTATTTTTTTCTCCCTAATGGTTACCTTCTGAAGAATTTCTGGCATACAGTAATGAAAGATTTCATCCCATTTTAAAAGTAAAGGAAAGAAAAATTTTAATTTTTTTTTAATAGAGAGAATCCTAAGTGATTATCTGAAGGCAGGAATGCTATATTGTGGTATAAAAGAGTCTTTTTGTATAAAAGAATCTTTGAGATTTTTTTTCATAATTCCAGAGAATAAAGGTCTATTCAGTTTAATTAAGATTTCTATTTTATTGTCTCCTTTAAGTTTCTTCTTCTTAATTTCTGGTAACTTCTAGTCTCTTAGCAACCTAAACTATGTTCTCGGGGTACTATTTACATCCTGCAAAAGTTTGTTCTCTGTCTAAAATTTGAACAAAATATGAAGTCCCTTAGTAGGATACCTAAAATATATGTTGAGTAAATAAATAAGTAAATGTGGTAGGCTTAAGGCTTGGCTTCCTCACTCCAGGAAGGTCTTAAAAAAAAAATCTTGAACCTAAAGCCATTAATCTCTAAACCAGGGTTTTAGGGTGGCCAGAGGTCAATGGGGAGGAGTAAGGGGAATTAGCTAGGCACCATCAAATGATACCTCACAGGTAGTTACCAAAGCTACTTGCTCACAATCTAATTTTATTCCACTCAGAAAAGTCATCAAGGGCCTACTATGTCTGGGCTTGGCCTGAGATAGTTACCTAAATACTCATTCTCAACTTAATAAAAAAATAGACAAAGTTGACATTATAAAATAGAGTTTGATAGATTTGTTTATAAGGTGAATACAGTGAAGCCAGAGGTAGGAAATAACTTTTCCTAGGAAAATCCAGGAGGCTTCCTTGAAGAAACAGCATTTAAATTGTATTTTCTAGATCTTATAGAATGAGGATAAACAACTAATAATAAAGAGGATAAGAAATTAAAAATACCATGAACCAATCTCAACATTATAAATTACCAATAGAGACAGAAATAACCTGCTCAATTTCTCAAGGCCACATGCTTTGGGACATCTTGCTAAAATAGTTGAAGATATGATGGGCACATACCATTCAACCATACCTACTCCTCTGACATTTATGTAGGCTTTTCAAGGACAGCCTTTTCTTCTTTTCATTTTTAGGTTGCTTTGGTACATGTCTGTGTTGTGACAATCAAGGTTGATTGTCTTGGATTAATTATACTGTTGAGGTTAATTTCCTTCTGAGGTGCTAACCATTCCAAATGTGCTTGAGTCTGTGATTAGTTTTGCTAAGGAGATTTTTTTGTTTAGGAACGTGGGTAGCTTTTTAACTCTGCTTTTTCGGCAGCATTATGCAGATTTAAAAAGAACTTGAGTTATAGAAAATTTGGGAAGACAAAGAGATGTTAGATCAATATTATGTTGATATGTATTGCCTCTGTGCACATTCTTAGCAATTAAGAACTGTCTGCTACCTGAGAGTTTTAAATTAACAAAAAAATGACCATGTATGTTTAATTAGAAATCTTGATGCTCCCTTTTGTGCACCATCCATCTCTGCCTTCCTGTCTTATCTGTGATGGTGATACCATTTCATCATTCTTTTGAATAAATAAATACTACCTGCTAAATACTTGTGCCATTTCCATAGCAAAGGTGATAGTTCTAGTTACTGGGTTCTGAAAAAAGAAATTTGGGCAGGGGCACAACAAATTTCTGAATTTTGCACAGATAGTGATATATATCTTAAAAGTAATCATAAGAATAAACTAAGACAGAAGGGGGAGGTATTTAAGCATGATACCCAGAAAAGCTGGCACCAATTCTCAAGGAGATAATGCTTGGGAGAATGAACTTTCTAAGACCTCCGCTTTCTTGTTTGTAAAATGAAAGTGGCCTAGATGATTTCTCATATCCTTTCCTTTTTTTGAAACCTCACATGATAGTTCAATGTGAACTGTATTGTGCCATCCAAGTTTTGAGATATAAGTAGAATTCTCATTGGTGATATTATTTGCCCAATATGTCTTCTCCCCGTTTTTCTTGCTAACAAAAAGCTAATGTTTCATTTTTGGAGAAGGGAGCAGCATTGCACCAGGCATTAAGAGAGATGATCACTTTCCCAACATCCTTTGCAAGTAGGTTTGGCTACATGACACACTTCTTGCAAAAGATCCCAAGAAGACTTGCTGGGAACTCCAGGAAGACATTACCTTTTTCCTGAGAAATTTAATGATTTTTTTTTTTACTTCTGCCTTGAATAAGGACAAGAACTGCAGTAGCCATCTTATGACTATGAGGTAAAATCATGTTGTATTGAACATCACTGTGCAGCCACATTCTCCATAATTAGTATATGACATAAATACTGCACCCCAGCCCCGTCATTTGTTTAAGACATGAGAGATTTCTTTTCTGTTACTTGCAACACTTCCATTTGGGCCTTGTAGGCCAAGATATGCAATCCTGGTACACTGAAATTAGTCTCTACAGAATGAAGATTGTACATTTAAAATGTTAAATGTTTAGATTTTAATCCTGCTTGCTTTTTAACTTTTAAACTTTTTCTATAAGAGGATAATATATTAAATCACAACAAGATGCTAGAAATTTAATAATCATCCCCTAAAACTGCATAACTTATAGAAACATATAGTGGAATCATGTGCATATGTATAGGAAAGTCTTTTTTTTTTTTAATGGCTGAAGGAGAGTTTTCCTTAAGATCTCTTTAAATAATAACTTACAGGTAAAAATTTATCCTGCTTCTACATTAGGCCAGCCTGTCATTTATAGTATAAGTTAATTAAGACTTGTTTGTAGGTTTTATTCTCAGTGATAGAGAAAAAATTGAGAATCTAGAACTATGGATAACCCTAAATAATTTATATCTTATTTTTAGAAGCAGTTAAGAATAAGTATTTTGGTATATACCCCTTCACACACATCTTATATTCATTTGCCCATAAATCTCTTTTCAGGTTATTTTTATCACAGAGACACTGATGTATGGAAGGTGGCACCAGAGAAGAACAGATAACTACTACTTCACTATAATAAAAATTTGGCAGTAAATAGTTTCATGTCAATGAAGCAGGTGTACAAAAACTTTACTCACACAGGAAGCTATAATTCACTGTCTTACATTCCATTATAGCCCCTGCTAGTATGACAGAAAGCCATACTCTGGATCTACAGTAATGCAGTATGGGGAAAACACCACTCTACTGGTTAGAAGCACTCCATGTCTTGCATGTACACATCAGTTCTCCCCAGTACACAGCCGCTCACATGGAAACCCTTGATGAATGATCTATTGATACTTGATGTGTTTATAAAAATCTCCTGCTGGAGAAAATACTAGATATGATACAGCACTCAATATATTTCAGTTAAAGCAGAAAGAAGTTACTACTTCATAGAGTGCAATAAGAAGCTAGAAGATATGTCTCAAATGTTAAATTTGAAGATAAAAGTCTTGGCAATATTAGATAGTAGCTTTCTAGATATGCAATAACTTGAAATAGATCACATTGTATTCCCCTTCTTAATTTCATCATTTTATTTAAAATCAAGGTGGATTCTAGTTAAAATAATTGGCTGCTTTGTGAGGACAAAAGAAAGAAGGACTCAGCTGGAGGGGGCAGTGTGTGCAGATTGGAGGGACAAGGTGGAGAGAGAGAATAGCTCACCCATTTAGCCTGGACGATAGCCCAAGCAGAGGGGAGGTTGTTATGAGTGAATGTTATGGGCATTTTAAGTGCATGGTTTCTTTTGATAAACATAGTCCAAAACTATGTCTAGATTTCATATCAGGAGACTCCCCACGTAAAGATTGAGGACTTGATTAGGCTCCAGTCTTCCTCTAATGTCCCTAAGTTGCAATTGTTCCTTTAAGAGTTTCTAAAGCGTTGCGATTTCTAATGTCATCATCATGTTCAGCAGTTCTGTGATTCCTTTTCAGCATTCTACTCTGGTATGGATCTAAACCCTCCTTTTTGTTTTCTTTCAATATGGTTGAACTTTTCAAAGGAAACTTCATTAAGGGAGATGAAAATAATGATATAATCAAAGACTGTATCAAAAGAAAAACCCATGACACTAAAAAAAAAAAGACTTATAAATTTCTTTTTTTTTTTTTTAATCTTACAATGACTACATCATGACCTCCAAATATCTAGATCTACTATACTGGACTTGGTTTCTTGATCTGCTAATTCCTGACTTCCACCATGTATGTAAATTTTTGTTTTTCACTATTAGGATGATTTTCTGGGCCATTTGGCCCATTCCAGTTGTAGGGGAGTTAAAACTTATTTTCCTCTACACATTTTGGGTTCTCTGGCTGGGGCCATCAAAATTAGACTGGCAAAAGACAGAGTAAAAACAGGAAAAACAAACAAAAGTTTATTATTATACATTGTGCATAAACATGGGAACAGCTAGCTATGAGTAACCCAAAGGAGTGCTTAGAACTCTGGCTTATATAGCATCTTAAGCTAAACAAGGTAAAAAAAGTTTGAGGCTTCTGTGGGGAGGAGGCTAGTTATGGAAAGGTGACCAAGAAAGTATGGTAAACAAGGGTTATTTAGCAACGTTTGTCAGGCAGATTTAAGTCAGTGCCTTCTCCATCGATAAGGGTTATAAAGAGTGCTCCTCTTTCTGCTATAAGAGAAGGAGATACCTTCACAAATGGAAATGTTCTTTATAAATGTAAATATTTTTACAAAAGAAGAATTTATGCCCTGTTTTTAGAGTTTTCTCTGCCTCCTCTTAATGGCCTGTAAATCAAAATAATCCACATGCCAAAGAGATATATTTTGGGGTGGCATATTCTGGTATCCTTCATAAAGAAATCAAAATATTTTGTTTCAATGATTTAATTCTCTTTGGGCATCTTCATTAATCTCCTTGTTATGGCTCTTTTATCGGTAATAGATGAATTGTCTCCTTGGTTGCCATAATGCGTTGACATACATCTCATGTAAAACAAATGACAAATGTCCTGACCATCATAGATATGTGATCTTACTGGATTTTAATCCACAGCCTTGAAACACATTTCATCTAAAAGTCCCAGGCCATCAAAAAATAAGTAATTTAAAATTATACAGGTACTTTTGTTATATTTCTTGAAAACAGCCAAGGACATTTATAGCTCACAGCATAATTATTTTTCTCTCTTAACAACAGTAAATCTCAACTGATTTATTTGTAAACTCTTTTAAAAGGGTCTTGTCCCAACCCCCACCCTGATCAAGAGCTTTTCCCTAATCTAAGCCAATGTATTCTTTTTTTCCATCCCTCTGCCCCTCCTTTTTTTATTCTGTATTATATAAACCTGAATTACCACACTGGAGATAGATGGATGGCAGTGAGGTAGCAGAAGTCTCCTTAACAATTTGGAAAAGGAGAGGAAGAAACAGAAAGTGAAGTCAGAATACTTTTTAGTGGGCTGGGGAAGGGGACAGTTTATGCAATCTCATTTTAATAATTTTTGTTCTTCTACACTTAGAATAAAATTATGTATGGTTAGCCTGAGAATTTCTTTGAGCCTAGTCTATTTTTTTTGTAAATTCAGATATAATTAACTTATGACATTATATTAGTTTCAGGTGTACAACAAAATAATTTGATATTTGGATATATCTGAAATGATCACCATGAGATATCTAGGTAACATCTGTCACTGTACATAGTTAGATAATTTTTATTGTTATGAGAAATTTTAAGATCTACTCTCTTGGCAACTATCAAATATGCAATGCAGTATTATTAACTGTAGTCACCATGCTCCACATTACATCTCATATCTAGTCTTCCTTATAGGGTGAATTGGACAGGTCTCATTCTTCAGTCCTTTTACTCATGACTCCAGTTTTAAACTATGTCCCAGATTTATCTATGATCCAGGGAGGACCTATTTTTAATTGAGTTGTTAGTATAGCAAAGCTGTGGCCTTGAAATCATTCTAATCAAAAGCTTGAAGTGTGAACAGTAATTCCAATTTTTTTAAAATTCATCAGATCTCTTTTTTTCCATTAGAAAAGAGAAAAATTCTTGTTGCCAATATTTTTGAGATGGTACGTTTACCCTCCTTGGCATATTTAATGTTGACCTCAGATAGGTGAATTATATTTTAATATTGTTTTTAAGAAAGGACTGTAGATATCAAAATAGTAAAAGCACATTTGAAATAGTTGTGAGAATTGTGAAGATATGATATTGGGAATGTTAGAAGTAGATTCTTTTTCTTGAAAATTTTAATACACTTTCTGTATCAGTAGTCTCCCTCCCCCTCTTGACAAGAAACTCTACGGTTTGCAGGAACACATTGGTTTAATAAAATTGGCCTTCTTCCTTCTACTAAAAGTTTACCTGCGAGAGCCCCGAACATAATAAAATCAGATTATGAAGGCAATCATATTTACTTGTAATAAATCAAATCTTGCAGACATCAGTTAAGTCTCCCTACTGCACTGGGACAATATCATGCATGCATACATCAATACCTGAGGTGTCAGAAATATATTTCATAAGTTCAGAAAAATTGCACATACACTTTCAGCACCATTATGAGCAGTGAATTTGTAATGTGAACATTATGATGTATAAAGTGGCTTTGTTCCTACATTTAATAAGCACCACATGTCAAGCCCACAAACATAATGGAATTTGCTGGTGATTTCTTACCATTAAATGTAGGTTATTGTTTTCAGGGAAAAAAAAAAGCAAGAGAACTTTTTCATGCTTTGCTAACATTATCCTTTTCTAAGCACACAATCTCCTTCCACATAGTACAGTTTCTTTAAATTAGTAAATAAATAAATAAAACCAGACCCACCACTGTGACATTAAATTATGTTGGACTAAAATAACAAATTTGCCTCATTCTTTTTCTAGAATTAACTGGTATGAAATCTATGCCTTTCCTTTTCAAAGACATCTTTCAAAATTACAGCAGTCCAGAAGTTCACTGTCTTCTTTAGAAAGGTCCGAATACAGTATGGCACTCTCAGGCTGCAGTCATTGAAATTTTATGGCTCTTTCCTCCAACCCAATACTTCAAATTGTTAGCTTATCTATAAAAGGTTGTAAAATGGAGTTTGAGTTTAAAGAGTTAGTAAATTTTACAGAGGTGATTTGGGGAGGGGGGAAAGCGTTAACATTTGTGAGGATTTAAGTACTTTTAATAATTTTATAGGTTTATTACAAAAATCAGTCCATGGCCATCTTTTGAGACTCTCTAAGAAACTGGTAGTAAGTCATAAAAATAAATGTAGAATGTACATTTTTCATTTGTTTTTTAAATAATATTTTCTTAGCAATCGAAATTTGTGAGGTCTTGTTGCATTGACATTGGTGTGTGTTCTCTTATGGAGTGGGGCATGGTTAGAGAAGCTGGAAGGACTAGGAAAGTAGCAGTAAAATTGATAAACTTGTGGGAAACCAATGTTTGATGCAGTAGACAACTACATTTCAGATGTACCTGATACTGCTAGAAATGTGGTACCTATTGAACAAAAGTAACACCTATAAGCCAAGTTCAATGCTTTACATTGTATCTCAAGCAATGATGTCTAAGATTTTAGATTCCTCAGAAGCTTCTCTTTCACTCTCTTACACATCTTTCCATCTGTTCTTTCTTCCAGTCCTACCTTTTCCATTCTGCTTCATTTTTATTAGAGTACATCTTACATATGCCTTGATTATTTTAAGCATTTGGTAAACTGAAAAGTTTGATGAAGTTTCTATTATCATAGGGCTTATGAGATAAGGAGACAAGACAAAGAGCACCTGAGGGAGTCGTCGATAATAGAAGATCAATAATAGAAGATCACAGTACAAGCTCAAGTGAGTGTTTACTGACAACAGAGGTGATTTATGAAAGGAATGAGCACAATGAAGAGGGGTTGGTTTTGTATTTGTGGATAATACTGACAGAAGGAAGAAAGACCTGGAAACGTAATTTTCACTTTTTGGCAGGAAGGGTATTCATTACTGTTTAATTTTGCTCTTTAAATTCTGCCCAAAGAAATTTCAAGCACCTCTATAGAAAAAGTTCAGCATGTTTGCTTTTTACAGAGTATTTTTCAGATAGAACATTTTCCCCCTTTTGATGTCTTAGAAATAAGCATTTCCATTCGCAATTGATCTCAAAGATGCTACTTCAAAAACCATCTATTCTGGGTCTCTGAAACAGGTTGGTATTTAAAGTTTCATGTCTTATTGTTCATAAGACTTAGGTCGGACACATAGAGTAGAAAAGCAAAGTTCAGTGCTGCAAGGAACTGTAAACAACCATTTTGTTGCTCTCAAAGTTAAAGGAAAAGACAGAAAGGAGGAAGAGGAGGAGAAGCAGAGAGATGAGAAGAGGAGATAAACTAACAGTGCTTGAACACTTACTACGTCCTCATCTTTGTGCCAAGTTCTTCTCATACATTTCATCTCTTTAACCACACAATGATACTTGAGACAACTATTAAGATTATTTCTATAGTTATAAACTGGGAATCCAATATAGAGAAAGATTAAGAAATTCTCCCAAGATTTCATACTGCTAAGGGGAAGGACTATGTCTGAAACTTGAGTTCATTTGCTCCAAAGCTGATGTGATTATCTATCTACTAAATTTACTCCTTTGCTAATAAAACTATCAAGAAGGGCAATTGTCTGATTTTTTAATTTGTTTCCAAAGTTACCTAATTCAATTGAACACAACCTTAAGATTTAAAGGCTTGATGGGCTTTAAATCCATTTCTTATTGCTATGTAGTTGATGGTACCAAGGCAAATTAAACTGGTAGATTTAATTTTCATTTTTTCCACTTAAAACCTTTTGAGTGTTTGATACAAATTTTTATTAGTAGTAAAGATTAAAACACCATTAGGAGGTTAAATGTCTTTCCTATGTCTGCGTTGATGGTTATGGAATATATCCTTGAAAATAACTTGCATTTTTATTTATTGTCACTCATATTATCAAATCATATTATGAGTATATAAAGTCTTTAATGAGCCAGTTTATGTGTTAGCTTGGCTACACTGAACTACAGTTCTCAGAGTCCCCTTTCCTGATGTTTCTGGCTAAGGGAAGCTGCAGAGAGATTCTTCGGTGAGATTTGGGGGCAGAAACAAAGCAGCAGCCATCTTGCAACTCACACATCTTTATTTGCTGGCTCACTTCTTTGCTGTGGGGCAGCAGTCAGGCTGGCAACTAACTGTCCCACCTTTTCTGGATCCTCCAGCAACTTCGACTACTGCTCTAGCTGAGTGTTTAGCTCCTTGACAAAGCTTACCATCTTCTCCTACAGTATTCTCACAACATCCAAGTCAGAGGCGATGAGAACTGACATAGTTTCAGCCCATCCCTATGCGTTCCAACTCATGCTTGTGGACCCAGCGTGTCCTTGCTCTTTCCACTATTCTGTTCTTTCCACTATTATGGATTGAATTGTTCTTTCCACTATTATGGATTGAATTGTGCCCCTTCCCCACCCCTAAGAAAGATGTATTGAAGTTCTTATCCCCAGGGCCTCAGAATGTGATCTTATTTGGAAATGGGATCATTACAGAGGTAATCAAGTAAAAACAAACAAACAAACAAACAAACAAAAAACAGGTCATTAGGTGAGTTTTAATTCATTGTGACTGGTGTTTTACCAAGAGAAAATTTGGACACAGACAGGCACAGAGGGAACACTATCTGAAGAGACACAGGGAGAAAGTAGAAGATTGAAGTGATGCACCTAAAGTAAAGGGATGCCAAAGACTGCAGAACTCCCAAGAGGGAACCAACCATGATGACACCTGAATTTCAGACTTCTAGCCTCTATACCTCTGAGATATTAAAGTCCTATTGTTTTCAGCTGCCTAGTATGTGATACTTTGTTATGGGCAGCCCTGTGGACCACAAGCTCCAGTATTAGGAGCAGGGACAACTGTCTTACAAAGAGGACTTGATCAGCCCCCACAGTTGTGTATGATCTAGTCCTGGCCACAAGTCCCTAGCACCTCTCTGACTGAGCCTTAGCTGATAATAAATTAGTTTAAAAAGGAGCACACAGCTCTTAGTGTAGTTGCACAGTAAGTGATTTAAGGCTAACAAGAAGAGGGATACTGCTGTGATGCTAATAAACAGAGTAAACCTGAATTTTAATCAGTGCAAAAAACTGATGGCTGTAACAAAAGTTTTTCTTTTTCTTTTCCTCTAACACCATTAAGTTAGTTTATTGATGGTGCCTGTGTTAACTAAACACACTAGTGATAACTGCCTGCATTTTCACTGTTTAACAGCAATAATTTTTATTTTCACCAAGTCATCAAACAAGCTCTGAACAATTTATTCTTTCAAATAAGAATAAATTTATTCTTACAAATTTAGGAAATATTGTCCCATGTATTGCTGTATATAATTTAATTATTATTTATTAATATTGCATCTTTCTTTGAAAAAATCTCAATACTTTACAGATATTACTTTATTAAAACCCTACAAGTGTCTTCTGAGTTAAGAGGTAGCACAGTTAATTATCACTGCTTTCAACACAGTCTGGGCCCTGCAACTGGTGAGCAAGAAAGCTTAGAGCACTCTGGTAGTTGCTCAAATCCCCAGTTAATATGTTATTTCCCCATGGAAATAGCTGATTTCTATTGAAGTTATTGATTCCTTGGGATTTTTTAATTAAAATTATTACAATAATTATTTTCCTTTAAGATTCCAAATTGTTTTGGATCTAGGCGACGAAAACTTATTTCTTACAAAACCATATATCCTAACAAAAAGGAAATGTGTTCAAGTTAATTTTTTCCATGAATGAAAGCATTTTAATATCTAAAAATTTGCCTTTGAATCATCAGAATGATATTTTTATACAGTAAAGTATACTCTTGGGAGTTACCATTTATTTTTGTTTATTTTTCTCTTTTAAAGATCTTAATCAGATATTAAGAAAGCTATCTGAGACTGACCAGTTTGAAATGCATTTTATAAGTAGGCTGGGTAAAACTAAGATTTAGTGGTCATCTTTCAAATAATGCTTTACTGTCTTTAATCAGATCATCAGTTCAGCTATAAATTCTTAGATGTTATCAGCCCATCCGAAAGTAGATTTGTGATTTAATATCTTTTCCAAGGTAGAACACAAGAACAAATCTAATCAGCACAAACTCATGGTATCTAATGGCTTTAAGCTTGTTTCTGATGTTGTTTCTTCACTTAATACCATATAATTTATTTATACTAGTATGGAAAACTTTGATATAGAATATTCATCATTTTGTCAAATTCCACTTCCTCTCATAATCCTGTTCTGCATGCTGCAACCAATATAATTATCTACTACTCTCATTTAAGCACATGACAACTCTCTTGTAAAGAGAATCCTATGTAAAAGGTGTATTTTTCAAATAGCCTGCTATGTTTCAGTTGTCTTTTTAAAGTCTTAAGATAGGAGGGAAAAAGCAACAGAAGCTAAGTCTACCAGAGATCTTTGACAGAGTAACAATTAGTCATTGGATCATTTCAATTTCCTTATGCAAATTAACTTATTTGCTTGGATAGTCAAAATGGTGAGCTTAAAGTTAGCTGCAGGGGGTGACATAATTATGATTGTTAAGAATAAAATTTTTCTGGTTAGAGAATCACAGATACTTTGCAGAGAAAGTAAGCAGGAAATTATCTTATATCTTTTTTTCACATTGCTCTGTCCATGAAAGGAAGAACAGAATAATACATCAATAAGAGAACTGTTGGGAACAAAGTAACTCAGTAATTTCCAGAGGGGAGAAGGAGGGAGTTGAAGAGGAGACAGTAAGAATGGAAGCAGCCTGAGAAGGATTCATATACACCAGTGCACCAATGAGTATTAAAGAGACAACGCTTCACTGATATGAATTATCAAGCTGTTGTATTTGCAACTAAGTAATTAATTACATTATCCGACAAAGTAGCTCAGAGTAGATGGAACAGGCAGAATTGGCAATACAGTGTAAAATGGAATAATATCTACTAGTAAATTAAGAGTTAATTCCAAAATTAGCATTGTATAATGTTTGAATAGAGTTACAATTTAGGGTGCTTCTAAGTAGGTGTTCATGTGTCTTTTAATAATGTTCTGCATTGTATATTTTCTTAAGACTTGTTACACAAAGTAGTAATTAAAGTATAATTTAATAAAATATATTTACTTTAACAAGAAGGCAACATTATCAGGATCATTGGTGTTAGAGAAAGCAAATTAATTAGCTTTCAGGAAGCCTGGCTCCTATTTCTAATTCTGCCATTAGATTTTTTTTTTTTTACTCTGCATAAGTGATTATGTAAAAAGCCCTTATTTCTCTCACTGAAAAATAGAGAATTTGGAGTACAGCAGTATTTTTCAAACTTGGTTTTCAGCCATGAAACAATTCATTCAAGCACAACTCTTACCTGGAAACCCAGTGTGCAAATCTAGAGTTGCTGTGCTTGGAGCTTTAGGGTGCCTCACTACACCCTAAAGTTAGACAGTCTGAGGCAGCCTCTACTAGAACTGAAAGCACTGGAAAGTTAACAACCCTCTAAATGCTATTTTTTGAATGATCAAACATCATACTTTCCTGGAGCCCTTGGTGTGATTATTTCTCCTTCCAAGTCAGTCTGAAATTCTTGGTTTGAGGTGATTTGATTTGGGGATCTGCCAAATGTAATTATCCTGGTTTCCTTTTCCTTTAGTTTCTCATTTTGGTCATGTTTTAAATTTTCTTTTCTCTTGTCATTGGATGTCCCCAATTATTAAAACTGTTTCCTATGCCACATTAAAACACTAGCTCCCTTTTGCTAATCTATTTCCTCAGAGAATTCTGTGATTTGCATTACAGTTGCACAGCCTGGAGGAAAATTTGCCTCACCAATTTATATCAACCAGTCACTCTTCAATATCCTAAAATGGTCAGGCTACCCTCTGTTCTGAGCATATACTAGTGCTTTTCAATATCAAATGCTTTATATATAGTTTTGCTAAAGGTTAATTTAGAAAATAAAATAATCATGAATTCATTCAGTCCTCGTGTTTATGCTTATGCTGTCAACTAGAACAATCTATTTCTCTTGAGGCTGCCATTTTTTTTTTTAGTCATTACTACCAGTTGGGAATTACATAAGAATTTTAGTAGTATTTCTCAAGTATATGTGATTCACAGATTTATGTTTTAAATTAATTATTATTTTTTTAATCAGAGACTACATGAGCATAGCTTTAAATATCTTGAGGCTTCACGAAGCTCATAACAAAAAGCATTCCTATAGATACACTTCTTCCTGTTCCTGATTTTTGTCTCTGGCAGGTTAATTTCTTAACACTTTCTTCTAGTATTTGCCACCATATTTCTAATTAATATTTTTATTTTAAAAATTTTGTTTAGATATTACCTATTTACCATTGACCAACCCCTCCAATCCCACCACCTTGAATAGAACATATCCATTTTTATCAGACTCCTAATGCATTTACATCACAATTTGTGTAAATTAATAGTCCATGCTTACAAGGTTATGGCTCTATGAATGTTATTTATAGGTGAATCATGTAAAGCACAATGATTATATTTCTAGGTACACTACTTTCTGTTTTTCCTGGAGTTAGTAATTGCCTTGCTCTTTCATTGTCTTTGTTATCTAAGTACGTTTTTAGCCACAAACTCTCTTTAGAAGTGTAATTCTTCACCTAATATATGCCCCCAAATATCAGGTAATTTGCTATTTTTTCCCCCCTTTGGATATATTCTTGCTCCAATTTGGTGTTTTTTTCTATCTTATCCTGCTATACAGCCATAGTTCTAGGATTTTACTTCAATGTCTTGTCTTATACTTTCTATTCCTTGAATCACGTTTCCCTCTTTCCTGATTTATTGTCTCATATTGGCGTAGGACATTCTCTAGTAGATTTTTAATAATAATGTAGGAGTACATTTCTTAAGAATTTACATATTTAAAAAATGTCTTCTTTATATTCTTACATTTGGTTGATGGTTTGATTCCATACATTTTCTATGCTAGAAACCTTTTTTTTTTTTCTCGGAATTTCCAAGGCATTTAATCATTGTCTTCTATCTTTCAATTTTGCTTTTGAAAAATCCAATGCCATATTGATTCCTAATTTTTATGACATGTTTCATTTTTCTCTTCTTTGGACATATGTAGCATCTTCTCTTTAGCCATGGTATTCTGAAAACTTACAATAATATGCTAATGAATGGCCACTTTCAATCTGAGAACTTACAGCCTTTGATTCTGGAATTTTTGAGTATGAGTATTTTTTTTAATTTAATCATTACTTCCCTTTTGCTTTTTGGTTTGTTTATTTTTTCCTTCTGAAAATTCTATTATTTAGATTTTGAACCTTCTGCACAGATTCTTTCATTTACTTATATTTTATCTCCCTTTCCCCATCTCTTTTGTTGTTTATTTTGTTTTGCTTTCTGGTTGAAGAAATAACTCAGGAATTACTTTATCTTCCATAAGTCTTAATGTATTTTTATTTATCTTATCTGCATTTAATTTCATTAGTAAGTTTTAATGTTCTGATTTTTCCTTTAAAAATAGTATTCTTTTAAAATTACTGTAATAGTGTCTCTTATCTCTCTAAATAAAGCAGCAATATTTTGTAATTTTCTCTTCTACTATTAGTGTAATTCCTCAGAGTCCCTTCTTACTCTTTGCTCATTTATAATTGTCGTGTTTTTGATAGAGGCTTTTCTCAAATCTCTGGTGTCCCTTATCTCTTGTTTAGATATTTGAGGCAATAAAGGGTTGATAAGAAGCTCTACGTCCATGCTGAAGACTTGTCCGGTGATCCAACAGGAACTATTTGTTTAATTAAGAGTCCCAACTATTCTTTCAGTTTTCTCTTAGAAGAATCTGTGGATCTCCTGCCTGGGGGTATAAGGTTGACTGTCACTATTCTCTGTGCCTAGTTGGAGGAAAGGGGCTGGTAATATCATAGTTTACTAAAATAACTTTCATTTAGGCTTCTATTTTCAGTTGTATGTGATGTCCACAAATAGGCCCTCTGGTTGAACCTTCCCTAAGTGTTTACCTCCTATTGTTCAGTTGAGTTTATTTCTTGGTTTTCCTCTCCTCCCTCAAGGATGTCTTTTCACAGCAATTGATTTTCATGTTGCTTTAGTCATCTTTTTGCATTTGAACTTGCAAAATTGTGTTGACATCTTTCATATGTTGTCCTCAACTCTCATTTTATTTGTTTTAATGAATTTTGTCTTCTTTTCACAAATCTATTTTCTCTTGTTATAGTATCATTTGGGGAGAAAGCTGAAATAAGCACTTGTCTTATATTTGCCATGTTTAATAGGAAATCTGAATTTTAGTTTTATATTCCTCACAAAATTATTTCTCTTTTATTTCCTTGATTTTTAAATAGATTAATACTTTCTTTAAGAATCAGAATAGTATTAGGTAATTATTATAAAAAAAGTATTTTAACAGAAAACTTAATCTTAACAAGCAATAATAAAGGCATTTAATAATAACTGCTCACTTGTTTTGATCATTAGGTCAAGTTAGTCTTTAGGATGTATTTTCTATATTAAAGTATCCATATTATTTAATCAACATTTAACAATCATGTATTGAATACTTCCCATGGACCAGGTACTGCTCTGAAAGCTTAATTATAGAACATAGTTACAGAATTTACCTGTATTTGGTCTTCAAACGGAGGGATCTTGGAGAAAATTGAGTTTAATTTTCTTATTTTAAATAATAGAAAAATTAAGCTCAAAGAGATTACTATATCATGAACTTCTTTAAGAAGTTGTTAAGAGTGTCAGGGAGAAAGGAGGAGTGAGGTAGATGGGGTACAAGGGGTCAAATATGTGGTGACATTAAAAATTAAAAATAAAAGAAGATCTTAGTTACTGTGCATCAGTAAATTGATAATGTATAGACAGTATTTGTTTCCTAAGTGTTTTAAAAGATAAAGCCCAATTTAAAATATTAAACAGATGACATATATTTTATTTGTTATAAATACAATGAATAAATGAAAATGTATAGATTTCTCAGATATTTTAAACATTTAAAAAAACAATTTAAAAGACTAAAATTTAGGAGAAAAGTATAATTTTTCTATAAAATAAACCAAATGAAGGTCATTCACCAAAAATCTAAGAACCTTTTCCTTAGAGAAGAGTACACTACTCACAGCATCTCCTAGCATAAATTTGCTGCTTCAGGCAGCAGTGGTACCCTGAATGTGACCTTGATCAGGAGGTTCAGGAAAGACTTAAGCAAGAAAAGGACCAGAAAGAATCTAGAGAAAAGTGACTACTAATGAATGTTAGGGGCTTTCACAGCAGTATGACCAGTTTCACGGGATCCTTAAATCTGTGGTGAACACAGTTGCCAGGGTTCAGCCAGTTGTCCAGCTGCAGCTCCTTTTAATAGGGTGGCCTCAGGAGGAAAGCTGAAAATGAATTTTCAGTTTGTCCTTTGTCAATGGCTTCTTGCTAACAGATAAAATGATTCTAAAAGGCAAAAATTAGGTACTAGTCTCTCTTGGAAACAAAAAGCAATTAATTTTCAGAATCATTGGCCATCCTTTTGTACTGGTTACCTAACTAAACCATGACAAGAAAGTCACCAGAATTTACTGAATATCTGTGTTGCACCAGGAACTGTGTTAAATGCCCTTCTTACATTGTTCTGTTGAATCTTACAGTAACAATCCTACAATGTAGGTATTTATAGATATAAAATTTTAAATAGATTAAATAATTTATTTCAAAATCAAAGTACAAGTGAAGGAGTCAGAATTTGAACCCAGTTTTCTCTTATTTCAAAGCTCATGTTCTAATTCTATATATAAAGACCATGCTCATTAAATTAGACTATTTTTGTGTGTATCACAATTTTTTTGTTGTTGTTTATCGTAATTCCTAATTGACTATTAAATTAAGAAAAAGAGTGAGATGAGGAAATTAATATTATAAAAAAAAAGTGGTTATAACAAACAGTGCTACATGAAACAACTGAGATCTCTATGTAAAGATATTTACAGCACTCTGATTCCAGTGGCTTACATCTGACTTCTGATAGCAAATCATCAAATATACGATGAAACCTTAAGTTTAATATAGCATATAATGAGAATTGTTTCATAGACCATTCTTAATTTTCTCTACTTTTTAGTTGTCCTCTCAAAAACTAAATTAATCTAAAATAAACTCTGGATTCTTACTACAGGACTTAGCATTCTCTCCAAAAAAACACCTTATAGTCGATAAAACACAACTACTGACAGAAAGCACTGAAGATGCATTTTAAGACTGCTCTGTTTATTCAAATGTATATAAAATTTTTAGAAAAACTTGATTCTCAGTAGAAACCTCTGACAAAAAAACTGTGTCCTTCAAACCAGCAGAAGTTGTAAATTTTATCAAAGAAACTATAAGAATATAAGATGACCACTGATAAAAAGTAAGGAGAAAATTGAGTGAAAATTAGTTTTTTCCCTTTTCCTTTCCTTTTTTCTATTAATTCCCCAAGAGAATATTCTCTTGTTTAGAACAATTTTAAAGTTAGTCATGAGAGAATCTAGTTTGTCAGAGCTTTGTGTGTGCATGTGTATAGCATTTCTGACTCAATGATTTATTTTTCTCCACTAACAATAAATCATGATAATATATGGATTTGGAGCAAAGAACAAGTATAGGACTGTAGATTTACCTAAAAGGTGAAGAGGAAAGAGGAGGTGAAGGAAGAGAAGGAGGAGAAGGAGGAAAGAGAGGATGAAAAAGAGGAGAAGGAAAAGAAGAAAAGAAGGATGGTAAGAAGAAAGAAGGAAAGGATTTTGGCTCCCTGGCATCGTAAAAATATACACATAGCTAAGGCTATAGCTACATGAACTTCAGAAAAGCCATAGCACTCAGTACTAGCAGAGAAAAAAATTCTCTGTGGACCCTGAAACTAGTTACCAGACAATTCTTGACGTGATGATGGAAGATATGAGAGCCCTGGGTCAGAGACAAAGGACTCTATGTTCATTGCTCAGCAAGTATGGTTCCCCTCGTGTCCCAAGTTCCACTAAAGTAATATGAAGGGTTCTAGGTAGATGCTTCATACATACTGCTTTTACGTCACAGCTGAGAAAACCTGAGCTCAGGAAACCTGAATCCTTCATAACATGCAGTAAGAAAATCTGCCTGACCTTTACTCCTTCAGGGGTTTTATATTTATTGTACTGGGCAGTATTCAAACTTGCTCTTCTCTCCAATAGGAGACTCCATCTTTCAAGGTCATTAGTTATACAGACATCCTTGGAAAGATAGTCCAGAATAAAAAGACATGTAGGCCATGAAGAAACACAACAGATTCATGGAAAACTGTCACTTAACAAAAACATAGGGATGCTTTACTAAATATTTTCAGCTTGCATCAGTAATGAATTTTAGGGAGAGCCCAGTTTAGAAATTTGGCAACTTGCCAGCTGTTCATTCATGTGTAGGTGATGAGCAAGAAAATAACAAGAGTAGGCTGATAAGGCCTATATCTGACACATATGACTTGATGATTAGTAATCAAATTAGTAACACCATTCTCAGTTACAAATTAGAGCGATTATTTTTTATCAGACTTCATTTTTTCCTCAAGTCTGGCTAAAGTTCATTTTCCTATATTTCAGATATCATATATATATAAGGAGGAATCTGACTGAAGATCCTAAAAATCTTTTCTGGTTGTATATGTTTTGTATACATATGTTATATGTACATCATTATTCAGGGGTTACTTAGCCAAGTGTCCACAGGAGCAGACAGGTAACCTAAATGTAAGGTAGGTCACTATGGACTACGGCAGTGTTTCTCAAACTTGGCACCCTTGACATTTGGTGCTGCATGGTTGTAATGTGTCAGAGGCTATCCTGTTCATTGTAGAATGTTTGATAGTATCACTGGCCTCAACTCACTACTGCCAGTAGCACACCCTACCCCTCACTATGACAATAAAAATCATCTCTAGACATTAGCAGATGTACCCTGAGAGCAAAAGCACCCTAGAATAAAAACCACTGACTACAGAACATGGTAGAGATCAGTTTAGAATGCACAATCTCCACTCCTCTCCAGCAAGGTGGGAATACTGGTCCACGATTGCCAAACCTGAAACATTTTCATCAGAAGCCAGAATTCTAGATATTTTCAAATCTCAAAGCACAGTTTTAAAACACTAGTATACAAGTATCTTTCCTACATTATTTGTAGAGTATGATTGTGAAAAGGATGGAATATCTGAGGGTTTTCAGTAACTTCTGAGCTGGAGCATCTCCAACATAGGAATATAAATTTTATGCAAGTGCATGTCTGAGATAGATCATTTTTGAGTATTAACCAGCAGGAAAGATAGTGGTGTAGGTCACTGGAAGTGTGCAGAGCAGTTTGAAATTATGGGGAAAAAGAGCTACCCAGAGAAGGAATGAAGTAAAAAACATTTTGCTTTTAGATGAATACATTTATCTTTCATGAATTCTCCCTAGTCTCCTTTTCCTTGTCTTGGCTGTTCAAGGGCTGTATCTGTAGTAAGTTGTTAGAATTTTTACATTGGCATTGCCAGGGAGCATCCTCACCAGGTACTGGCTCTCCAAAGAAAAAAATCAGACTCAGAATGAGGATATGACATCATTGCTCATTAATTAACCATATGCACCATTTACTGATTTATCTGCCTTAGAGATTAGATGCATACCCTACTGGAAATAAACATCTTTATAAAACCAGCAATTTCAAAACATTTATTTATTTGTACCAAGACTTCTACTCTCTTTTAATTAACATGATCAAATAAATGCCTCTGAGTCAAGTCTCCAAAAATAATATTATTTTATTAAAAAAATTTGTGGAAAATGGAGCAATAGAACAAGATGATATGTCTCTTTAAATAAAAAACATGCTGAATGTGTCACATTTACTAGGAATATAATAATTAAGAATTATAGTTATTTTACCAACTACTAATAGTAATTTACTATGTTTTATAGTAAATAATAATAAAAATCTTTTTATTATAAGAAAAATAATTTGGAGTGATTCAAAGGACATAGTACCATGTTGTAATCAAAAGAACTGGTCATAGAAAAGTGAATGCATTAGATTTCAGAGTGACTGACTAAAATCAAACTTTTACCAGTTTGATCTTTTATTCTGTCAATTATTTCACTGACTTGGAATCCCTGAAGTCCAGTTTTGACAAAACTAACTCTCTAAAGTGCGAGAAGTTGGTGATAGCAGAGTCTAGCAGTTTAAAAGTTATATGCTCAGGAAATATTTCAAAAGGTGTTAGACTGACTAAAAAAGTCTACCATCTTTATGATGCCAAAGAATCTAAACTTCACAACATGATATCTTTGGTTGCCAAGGTGTGCATTTTGTAATTCAATGACCGAAAATGGTTTTGGAAAGCTTCACCCTCACAATTCTCCTTAGAAATAAATGGGGTTCTAAGCATAAGTGGGGTAGAGGAAGTTTTGTTCGGCTCCCCCAGGCCAATATTTCTCTTATGTCACCTACTGCACTCTCTACTATACCTTTGGTTGTCTCACATTTATTCCCAAATCCATTCTTAGGAAATAATCTTATTCTTACAATTTATGGTGTGTTTGAGTCAACATGTTGATGTATCAAGTAAGCTTTATCTCTAACTATGGAATAAATGACTATTTCTAGTTATAGAAATTTTAAGCATCAGCTTTAAGATAAAAATATAACCTGTCATGTAAGAAGAAATTCTGCCTTTGGCCCATGTAATCACAATGTGTGGATGCATAATGCTAAATAAACAGTAGCCCTATTATGATTGTGCCTATGTTAAACTCTTATGGTTCAGCCAAGGAAGAATTCTGGATTTATCATTAATACAGTTTAACCTCAACCCTTGGATCTCAATGAAAGGAGGTATAGGCTTGAAACCAGGACAACATTGGAGCACCCTAGAGAGAGTTTTGGCATGTGGCCAATGAGGCCACAACACACTGAGTCTCATTGGCTAAAGACTGTGTTTCACTGATTCCTCTTTTTCACCTTTATCTAAAGTTCTCAACGACTTCACAGAAAATTTCACCAGTGTTAAAAGTCTTTTTAAAACTGTACAGAAAAACTTTACTAGCTGGGGACTGTCTGAATTTTTATCCAGGACAAGAACTAGCCTAACCGAGGAGAATTAGGGAGATAGTAAAATAAAAGTTGCTTGAGAATTACATAGCATGAGTTGCACCTTACTCAGGGTCAAGGTAACAGACAATGTTTTGATTCATTTAATATCCACAATGATCAGGTATGCATCAGCTTTGGAAGAAGAATGTGTCCAGTTTTTCCAAATCCTGTAGCCCACATGCATGGCCCACATCTGGTACAAAGGAGTTTGTAGGATTAAGGTATATGGTCACTTGAGATTTTGTGACAGTGAACATAACAGATTTTAACGTCTTTGTTTTATAGTTATCAGCTCCGCTAAATGAGAATAGTGATTCTGTGTGATTCTTTTACCCAAGCATCAATCTCTGAGAGGACTTCTCCCAAATTCCTTTCTAATGAAAGTACTCCTTAATAATCTAGTATCATGAGAATTTTCTCAGTGTAGGACCAGGTCATATTCCTAAGAGGCTGTCTGTACTATCTAAGTCAATTCCTTTTCAGTGCAAGGGTAATTTTTTCCATAGTTTATTTAGGGCATTAACAAAATAATTTTAAATCTTCATTTTTCTTTAGATATTTCCTAAATAGCATGTCTGTTCCAGAAAATCCTGACAGAGGCTATCATTAAAGCTAAAGCTAAAGTTATCTAGAAATAAGAATCTTCCTTATATATATGTATATTTATGGTCACCAAACTAAACAATTCCAAGGCCACCATTTATGTGATAGTCAGCATGCATGGCCTTATGTGGCAGCCTTATACATGGTTCTCATGCTTTTTTGGCAGAAGCGAGAGAAAAAAAATGTTTAACAATAGTCACAAAGTATATGGGTGCATGTATGCATGAAACTGAAAATGCACATTGAGGAAGACCAAAACACACACACACACACACACACACACACACACATATCTGGTTGCTCACAAGAAGATAAACTCCATGATAGAAGAGTTTTTATCTTTTGTATTTACTGATAAATCCTAAACACTTAGACTGATTCTTGACACATAATAGACTCTTCAATGAGTATTGTTGAATAAACAAACCATTTTTGTTTCATTATTCATAATAGAAAATTGAAAGTAATACCACCCAGTTACTCTGAGTCTTCAAAAAAATATAATTTATTTTGTATTACCTTAATAATAAAAGACATTTTGAGAAAATAAATTTAATTTTGACAATTTATGAGGCTTCTAATCTGTGCTAGCTCCAGTCCTAGGTGCTTTTCCATAAGTTATTTAATTTGATTTTCCCATTAACTCTGCAATGGAAATATAGTTAAACATGTTTTTACAAATAAGAAAACAATGCTAAAGAGATTTAGTTTCCTGCTTAAAGTAATGTATAATAAATAGCAAAATAAAGATCTGAATATTGTTTTTTTTTTTTTTTTACTTCAAGTACAGTGTGGTTAATACACTCTACTGAAACATGTATTTTTATTTTTATGTAGAAATAAATTAATTTTATTTGTGACATGCTTCATTACGTTATGTATTCCAAATTCATTTTCTGTGTTGTCATAAGATAAACTTTTTATGCCAAAGGAGAGGAGACACTAAGAATACTTTTAATTTTGGCCCTACACTTTTCTACCTAATCCTTCTTCCGTTCAGTTGAAATGCATTTTCAGGCTGAACCAATTCTGGTCCAGATCTGTAGTCCCTAAGAATGTAAGGTAGAGTGGGATGGGATGAGAGGGAATGACATGGTTATTGTATTAATTAATAAGGGTGTCTGGTTGTGGAAGAACCTCTCAGATGTAAGACTACTTTGAAGCAAACTGTTTTTAATAACAACAGGTAGATGTTAAAGATTCATTTATGATCATAAAAGTTTGAAGCTCAGTTTCTACATAACAATAAATATCTACTTGGCTTAGCTCCTGATTGCATTCAGAAAAGAATGTGACCTGCAATTGGGAATAGACTGATTCTGAAATAGAAATTAAACGAGCAACACTAATTTTAAAATATCAGTATCTATATGCTTCCAATTCAATATTTCAAAGGTTTTAAATTATATGCAATAGTATAGAAAAACACAATTAAAAAACACATAAAGGATAATCATATACTTTAAATTTTCTGATACTGGTAAAGTTACAAAGTAAATTTGAACATTGAGCCTCAATGTATATGTTCTCTACTATAAGGATTTCCTGAAATAAGAGGCAAACTTAGATGGTTTATCATCCACATGCACTCTGTATTTCCTTTAATTGCTTATCTTATTGCCCTCTATTATTGGTTTATTTCTTTGTTTTTCATCATTAAATATGTATTAAATGAATCTATGAATAAGCACAAGACAATGATGTAGCTAAAATATGTTACTTTCTTAAAGAACTGACTTAGCATTTGCTTAAGCCATACTTAACAAATTGTCTATATTATAAATATGTCTCATAAATATTGTTCTTTAGATTTCTTCTCATTCTTAAGTGTGAACAATGGTGAAATTCTTTCTCCAGATGGTGGAGAAACCAAATGGTGGAGATTGCATTTTGTAACAGTAATAAACAAAGGATGAGCAATAACAGCTCTTCTAGACTAGTGGTTCTCAAACTTTAGTATGTACTAGTATCATCTGGAGAGATAATAAATAACACAGAAGAGCAGACTAATTAAAGAGGTATTTCTAGTCTTTTTATTCAACCAAATTCCTAAGTGAGTCAGATAATCAGCTGAAGTATGAGAACAATTTTTCTAGTGGAAAATGATTGAGTTATCATACAACTCCTCTTTCTACTCTCACTACCCTAAACTGATAGGGATCCACTTTTTTATGTGGATAAAAAATAAACACATAAAAAATAAACAGTGCTAGTAAATGACAGTGCTCCCTAACACATGTACCCATCAAAATCCTTTTGAGTTTAAAGGAAAATACAAATTGTTTAGAGGGTTTTTAAATTGTTTTAGAGGGTGTGTGCACGTGTGTGCACGTGTGTGTTTCCACAGATCTTTTCTTCCAATGAAATCTTATGTGGACTCTGTATATGTAAAACCCAATGAAACTGAAGCTTTTCTGTTGGAAAGGAATGTAGTTGAGTGAGGAAGGGCTTGGCCCCTTGTTTACTAACTGCCCTTTTGCCTTTTGCCTTTTGTTGTGGCTTTTAAAAACTTTCCATGGAATTCCTAGTGTGTTAGAGCACAATTTGAAAATCATCAATATAGTTTAATATCTTTTCCCCATCATATTCTCCTGGATTCTTTTTTGTTAGATATAACCAATACTGATATAATAAATCATGAAAATCTAACTTATACCTGATTCTCACATTTAGGAAGGCACCTACAAGCCAGGAAACACATGCCAGATCTACTAAAAGAAAAGAAAGCAAGATGATATTCTTGGCTTAAGTTTGCCTCTGGACAAAAAGAAAAGTATGAAGAAATACATGCCTGGCAGATAAGTTTTCCTTTGGCTGTTGCCAGTTTGGCTTCCTATTCTCTTCTTCCTGTTTCAGAAGACATGTGTCTTTTTCAAGGGGAAAGGAAAGAAAGTTTCCTTCCATTATTCCATGTAAAATCATTTGCTCCTTTATTCTCAGAAAATGACAACATGACACTCTAATTGATTGTTGAGATTGGCTTATTATTACCTTATTTGATGCAATTATTTTAACCAGAAATTAATGTTCATATGTATATATGGGTCTCAAGGAAACTTTAAAAAAATTTAATTTAGTTTAAATTCCTTGGCAAACTGACTTGTGACTTTTAGAAGGGCAAAGGAATACCCGATATTAGTTATTAATCAAACTGCATAAACTCTGAAGACAGTAAATAAATGCACATTTAATAGAGCTCTATGTACTTTATTTCAAAAGGAATCTGTCTGACATAAAAAATAGAAAAATAATATACATTTTTTAAATTTTTAATGTAAAAAACAATATTCACCTATGTTGCAAAGAGCCCTGACAAGAAGTACAAGCATAAAAATAAGATAGAATGCTTCTTTAGTAAGCCTGCAAATACTCCTTTCATATCTAACATGACAATTTCCCTTTTACAATTATTTCATAGGTTTAAGTCACTAGAGTATAAGCTTCTTAAATCTACTTTCCAGAAAAAAAAATTGTTAGAAGTTTCCAAAACTGATCTTTAATTCTTTTACTAGGGAGGCAGGAAGAAATTTTACTTTTCCTTTATCAGAAGAATTTCAAAATTATTCTGGGAGAAACACATGTGGATGATGTATTGGGATTTTTCACTCTATGCTCTAAACTGGTTTATTGTCATTCTTAAAAAATTTTTGTTCAACTTGCTGAATTTAAAGATATTTATGGGAGAAAATTTACTCTAGCTACAACAAGAACAGAGAAAGAAAGGCAAATTTCTTAAATGTATTAAAATATGCATCTATAATAGTAAAGTAAACTCCACTATTTATGTATTTCAAACTGGTAGGAACAGACAACAAGGTGTGCAGTTAGCGTTTCTCTCTCTCCCACATCTGTATTTATGCACATGGACTGTGCACCCACATTTGTGTAATCATTGCAACATGCAGTTTGTTACCCATTTTGTGCAGATACCAATTTTGTGCTGGCAAGTGTATATATTAGTCAATGTCAAGTTTTCACTTTCAGAGTGGCACCAAAAATTTCATCTTTAAATTCATAAGTGTCATAGACTTTCAGAGATTTTATCTTCTCCAGTTGCTACACGTAGACTCACATATGTAAAAGGAAATTAGAATTAAAACTAATTTTTCCATTATGCCACAAGTTTTGCCCCATTTGGATTTTTTGACTTTAAAAAGGTAGGCACAATATAAGTACAAAAAACAAGCAAGATATACAAAATAAGCAAATCAGTTCGATATTAGACCAAATGGCCTTTTATGTAAAAAAAATATATAAAAATGAAAAATGAACCCGTCAAAAATTTTACTTTTAGCATAAAGATATTGATGAGAAAACTTTTATTCCAGCATGAAGAATTAACAAAGATCAAACGGCCCCTTGTTTTTATACAACTCCAAGTTTTTAATGATATATTTCATGCAAAAGAAATCCTCATGGTTATTATAGGTTGAATTTTGACCAATCTAGAATGCTAAATATAACTGAATATCTTGGCAGTGATGGGAAAAGAGTATTATTTTGTTTAAAATTCTTGGAATATGGCCTAAAAAAAATTTGTCGTGAAAACCAGAACCTCATCTACACTTGTCAGTGTTTACCACCTTCAGATGTGGAAGAAAATGTAGTTAATTCTATTAGAGTCTTAATGTTCGCACCAATTTCTAGTCAAGGTGGGAATGTTAAAACATTATTTGTTGCTCTGCTATAGGGCTTCAGAAATCTGAAAATATTTCCACTTCTACTGGAATAAGATACAGGCTTTTCCTAAATGCTAATTTCTCTGTTTACAGCAGCTATAGGAGAGAATGCCAGGTTCTGATGAAAATCACCTATCTCTACGGGAAACTCAGAAAGACCTCTTTGAGGGATCTGACATGAATCTTATGGATTAGAACATTAGAAACCTTGGTCTTGGCTACGTACTTCATGTAGCTGGGTCATTCTTGTGCTGGCATTTCAGCTCAAACACCTAATGATGGTGATTATACATTATTTCTCTCTCTCTCTCTCTCTCTCTCTCTCTCTCTCTCTCTCTCTCTCTCACTAACTCTACCATCTTTCTAGCTCTCTCTCTTTCCCTCCCTTCTTCACTACTATCAAAGATAAGTTTATAAGAATTTGATGGTTAATTTTATGTGTCAGCTTCACTAGGCCATAGCATGCCTAGATATTTGGCCAAATGTTATCCTGGATATTTCTGTTATGGTGTTTTAGATAAGATTAATATTTAAATTGGTGGACTTTGAGTAAAGCAGACAGCCCTCCATAATGTGAATGGGCCTCATCTAATCAGAAGAAGGCCCGAATGGAACAAAAAGGTCAGCTATCTGCAAGTGGGGGAATTTTCCAGCAGATTGCTATTGACTTCACCTACAGCATTGGCTTTTCTGGGTCTCCAGCCTGCCAGCCTACCTTTCAGATTTTGGACTTTTCAAGTCCCCGTAATCACATGAACCAATTTCTTATGTTAAATCAATCCCATATATATATATATATATATATATATATATGTATATACATGTGTATTTTTTATTGCTTCTGTTTCTCTGAAGAACTCTGACTAATACAGGAGGTAAAACTTAAATTTAATTTCTAGGGACTTGGAAATTAATAGTATTTGGTTCAGAATGAGAAAATTATAGTCACCAAATTCCCTGGTAGTTTGATAACTCCTGAGGGATTGAACAGAAGTGGAGCTGATGTTTTGTCAGGAGAGATTGAAATGCTAATTAGCAAGAGAACCAAAATATAATAGTTAAGAACCTCTTAACTTTTAACATTCTCATTCATCCTTTTATCTATTCATTCATTTATTAAATAATCAGTGATTACTTACTGATAGCCTCCAAGATGCTAGATACTGTACTAGGCAGTGAACATCCTCAGGTTGCAACAATCAGGAGATAGAAATTACACAGTAGGTTTTACAGGGGAAGTTTAATATAAGAATTATTGACTATAATTTATATGGAGACTTTATATGGTACCCTAAGGGTGGAGGAGAGTAACCAAGGAGATGAGGATTACAATGATGGAGGTGTAATTTAGCAACCATAGAGCAGAAATATTGACTAGTCTCACTAAGCAGGAGCTAGTCTAGAGTTGCTGGGGAAATACAGGCAACCCTCCAAAGTACAGGTGGAGGGGGTAGGCCATTAACAACTTGTGGCATGGCCATACAGCCTGCACTGGGGCTGGTTGTGGGACTTTGGGTTCCCTCTAGAGTAGGCTGTGGACAGGTTATTGCCAGATCCAACATGCAGGTGTGAGGGGTAGGGTGGTTTGCATTCTCTCTGTTTGGATAACACTGAATATCCTCATCCCCATCCCCATTCGCATGAGAAATTACAGGAAGCCCCTTCCTCCTGGAGAGTCCTTTCAGTACCCTCTACTGAGAAGGCTTAATACTATGCTCACTTTGAATGAGAAAATGCTTACAGGAATTTTATGGTTTATTATAGAACACATATTGAAGAATGCATTTGGAGCTGAGAGACAATTGATAACTGACATACAGGTATACAAGTATAGTCCTTGGCTTCAAATTGCTCACTACTTAATATGGGGTACAGATTGTTAAAAAGACAGTTATTCAATAGTATGACAAATGAAACAGAGGTTAGTGTGGCATTCTATGGGAAGACACAAGAGGGGAGCCTAATCCAGTTTTGCGATGATGAAGGATGGGGATCAAAATCAGCCAAAATCCTCTCTTCAATATTATTCCTTTGGTCACAGACTCATCAGGAAGTTATATTCTCCATAGTATGTCTCCTTAGGCAAATTGAGTTAGAATTATATTCCTATAGAACAGTCTACAAATTGCTCAGAAAGCCCTCAAGATAATGTCACTTCTTCCTTCACTAAATGCAGTTCACACCTTAAAATAATTAAATTTTTTTCATCACTGGATCTGAATCAGATTTCTTGCAAAAGTATTTAGATTTCTTGATTTTTAGAGAAACGAACAAACAAGCAAATGAAAGACTAAAAAGACATTTTAAATCATGATATCTTCAGTAAGGAGAGCTAAGAACTTCGCCCCTCCCACCCACACACACACATACACACAACAGAAGACCAGAAGAACATAAATAGTTCCATGGTACAGTATCTTACACTGAGCATACAGTAAGTACCTGGTCAATGGAAAAGTAACTTCTTTTTTCCTTCTGTGTCAAAAGAACCAGGTTCCTGCTAAAGCTGCTTCAGCCAGTGAACACTAGGCAACCTCTTAATATAGAACTCATACAAGACATCCTTATTTCAAATGTCATAATATTATAGATATTATAAAGAACCATATAAATGTCATTGTTATTATTTAAGATAACTGACCTTCTATTTGGAAGATGTTGCTTAAAGAGTGTTTTTTGTGAGTTCAAATACAACAAAAAACCCCAGGTATAGTCTTCAGCCATGTTAGACCTTTTTTTTTTTTTTTAAGCGAGGTAACCCTTGATTGACCTTGCAGATTGCAAGGACCTTGTCAGTTTACAATCTCTTATTTTTTTATTTTTTTATTTTTATGCCTACAGCTCCTGGTTTTCCTAGGTGGTCTCCCATTCAAGTACTAAGTAGGTCTGACCCTGCATAGCTTCCGAGATCAGACGGGATCGGGCTTGTTCAGGGTGGCATGGCTTACACTAGACCTTTTCTTTTATCCAATTGTACCTCCTTCTCCAACTTGTTGCTAGCTTTTCTATTTTTACTTCTTGGGCTCTTAAAACTTGCTTTCTCAGCCAGCCCCAGAATAGCTGGGGTGTTCAGCTCTAAGTACTACGTTGAGGCAGCATTTTTCTTTCAGTCATGATAGACCGGGGAGCAATCTCAGACTTTTGGGTTGGGTGAATAATTCCCTGTCATTTAAGAGTCAGAGATGATAGACAAAAAAAAAAGCACAGGAAAGAGCCTATCCAGAATAGAAACCCAAAATCACAATGACGAAGTAATAATAATAATATTAATAATAAAATGAAATTTGGGTTGCTTAGAATAACTTTTTTATTCTTAACAGAATCATGTTTCACATCCTTCTCTCATATAGAAATGTTGGAAAAAGACAATTTTTTACCTAGAAGTGATTGTTTTAGCTTGTAAAGAATTGGGTGGTATCTGGTTGTCTTCGGTGCCCCTGAAGGAGGATTTGGCAGCTGATTGTGAAAATACATCCTTATCATAGAGTTGAAATGACAGCTATCCCCTGTCCCTAGCATCCAACTGTAGGAGAAGCTAAGGAAGTTTGAAAGATCATATCTGCTTCTACTGCAGGGGAAACATTTTCCGGAAACAAAACATATACCTTTCTGTAAGTCTTATGGTTGCCTGCATTTCGAACAAGCCTGCTAATACGCACCTTGCTGTTTGTTGCTCTCCTCAACCACATTAACTAGAGAGATTTTATGTCACTATTAAAAATTTTAAAAAGGAAAAGAAAAAAAACCTGATTTGTTATTGTCCATGAGCCAGAAAATATGTATAAAATATTTAACTATAAAATAACTTCCTCTCTGAAATTTCCTTTAGAAAAAGCCACATTCATTGATGCCATAAAATAACTTTATGTCATATGCCTTGTTTTCTTCCTGTCTCTCTCGTTTTTTTCCCTTTGAAGGAAGAAAGGCTATTATCTTCTGAATGGGACAAAGAAGGTTGTCATGCGTCTCTTGCTTGATGCTTTCCTATGCTATAATGAAATCCTCATTAGCGAACATCCAGTCCACCAATTATTTGAATCTACCATTACGTGAAAATATAGATAAAATATAAAGCGTGAGTTACACAAAAGGGAATTTGTCAGATTTCTCAATAAAAAAAAAAACCTATGTCATAAAAATATCCTTTCTCTAATCAAAATATCACCTGAATGAAGTCATCATGTTTAGCCTGATTGCATTTTCCTCATATATGTGCAGCTGCATTTGCCTCTCCATAAATGTCATTTGATTATGAGAAAATAAACAGGAAGGGACTCAAAGGGAGTCAGTACAGGGCCTGCTTGTTTACCTGCGGCAGCTTTCTTAGCTGAAGAACAAATGTCATGCAAATGGTGCACCGGCAATGAGCTGCCAATCACCCTGGCTTGGCATTCATGATGATTTGCTAAATCATTTAAAGAGACATGCTTTACTAAATGAAAAAATATCAGCGGCAAGGGCCTGTGTTTAAACACGAGGCTGAGTTATTATCCCAGTAGGCTGGAATGAAATGAAGACATCTTCCAATTAAAGCTTGCAGATGAACCCAGACAAACCCCCCTTTTTTTCATAAAGACAGGCAGATTATGATTGGGAAGGAACAGCGACAGAGGCTTTCATTACACGCTGATTATGGTGATAAAATTCCCAGCGCTGTGTGTCTGCGGGCCCAACTTCACATTTGAAGGTTTTTAATATAATTTCCTTAGGGTGAAATGCTGAAGATTTATTAAACTTTATGAAGGGCTTACAGATCCAATTTAAGAGGACATATCATAGGGCAAAACTGACAGACGATAAAATACATTCCAACTATAAGAGAAAAAAAAAAGCAAGGAGAAAGTTGAGCCGTGAAACTGTTTTTAAACATTTTTTGTTGGTGCTGGTATTCAAGTGAAATCAATCATTGCCCCCAGTGTTACAGCCTTGTTGCTCCATTGAGGTTTTCTTCATGCTTTTTACAGAAGGTAGATATTCAGGCCACAGAAGGGATGCTTAGAGAGCTCACCTAATTTTATTTTAAAAAATAAAATCACTAAAATAATTTTGAGGTCATTGATTCATACAAATTCTCAACATTTATAGTTTTTCTGTAGTGAATTGTGCATGACGCTCTTTCTTCCCTCAGGTTACCACCATTAAGACATTATGCTGATGTGGATGCAGACCTGTTTTCTCTAACCATTTTCATACATACATTTGTCAGAAAGACAGGCTTAGCAACTTCAATGGGCTTTTTGTTTCTTTAAAAGTTTCAAAACATGTGGAGACTATTTCTCTTTAATTTTTATCATGGTTCCATGAGTCCGTGCAGATGAATTTAGGAAGGATTTTTACATAGGGAAATAAGTAGTATAGGATCCCGGTTCCACTTGGCAGGAAGAAATGTTTTCTAGGTACCGACAATGCCTAGATAACTCACAAGCATTGCTCATCACTCAAAACAAAGAGCAGGTAAGAAAGGCACAGGAAACTGATGTCCTCTGTCACCTTTACCTGGGAGGCCCCAATCCCTGAAATCTACCTAAATTGCTCTATAGATAAGATTTCTTGGTCCAGACTTTTTTATAGGATAATATTTCCTTCCTTCTTTCTTTCTTCCTTTCTTTCTTTTCTTTCTTTCTTTCTTTCTTTCTTTCTTTCTTTCTTTCTTTCTTTCTTTCTTTCTTTCTTTCTTTCTTTCTTTCTTTCTT